>PISX010001943.1:0-176248 GCA_004024625.1 Mellivora capensis | reverse complement strand
GATTGGGAGGGAGACAAACCATAAGTGACTCTTAATCTCACAAAACAAACTGAGGGTTGCTGGGGGGAGGGGGTTGGGAAAGGTGGGTGGGGTAATGGACATTGGGGAGGGTATGTGCTATGGTTAGTGCTGTGAAGTGTGTAAACCTGGCGATTCACAGACATGTACCCCTGGGGATAAAAATATGTTTATAAAAAAATAAAAATTAAAAAAAAAATAGATCCTTTTGGAAAATGTAGACCAGTGGTTCTTAAACTGCATGCCAAGGCACCCTAGGCCACTGTAGGGAATTCACATGGGCCTCACAGGGTATTTCAAAATTTCAAGAGAATCACAGCGACCCTTCTGGACATGGTGTGAACTACTACTATTAGGTTGTTGGGACGGAACTGCATAATAAACATAATTTCTATGGGTTTAAGGTACCAGAAAAAAATTACTGGTACACTAAAAGTGCCATGAACTGAGGAAGTTTGAGAGCCTCTAGAGCAGCCTACAGAATTTACCAAGGTGTTAAGTGTTACTGAGAGGTGGCATTATGCATGCTTTACATTCTCTGCCTTTGATAGACCCTAAATTTTCCTAATTTTTCTACCATGGACTCTTATTGTTTTGGTAAGACAATAGAAGTTATTTTTAAAAAATGATTTCTTCTTGAATGTATCTGTGCAACAGCTGTTGACTGAGTACAGTTTGGACCCACTGTCTGGGCTGCCGCACTGGAGGGCAAAGATGCCACCCTGCTCGAGGAGCCCATAATGAGGGCGAGCCAAGAAGGTAAGCTAATGGTTGCTGCTCAGTAGACCAGGCTGTGAGTCTGAGGGGCCCATTGACATGGGAGTTCTAACTCTGCCCTGGGAGCCTGGAAAACCTTCCCAGAAGGCTGGCATTAGCTGGGTCTTGGCAGAATAAATGGAACTTTCCTAGATGGGAAAGGTGCAGAAGAATGGTCCCCCTTATAGCCCATGGGGAGGGACTTGGATGCCATTGGGGGTAGAAGGAGACTGGAAAGGCAGGCCAGATCAGAATGGGAAGGCTCTAGCGGGTCAGGTCCTGGACTGGGCACTTGTAAAGGATGGGTGAGCACTGACACGTTTGAAGCAGGGGGGTGTGGTCAGTGTGGTGTGTGAGGAGAGATGGGGAAGTTGGCGCAGAGCTGGCCAGGAGGAGGGGACCAGCCAGGAGGATTTTGTAATAATCCAGGAAAGAGGTCACCGAGCCCTGATTGACCAGTGATGGAGGTTATATAATGGGCCCCTGTGGACCAAATCAGCAAAAGCAAATGATCCAGATGAAGCATGTTATTCATCTCAAAATATGTTGCTATCTTTAAAAATAAAACCATTTTTTTCCTGATGCTAGAGACAATATGTGATCGGTATAAATATTTGGAAAAATCAGAAATGTATAAAGAAGAAAATGAAAGCATTTATATCCCATGAACTGGAGCTGAGATAGGATATAGGTTGATATGCCACATGCAAAATACAAAATATTACATATTATATATAAATACTGATATCTAAATGTCATATATATACATATAGTTTATATAAAAGATGCACATTTGGGAAAATATAATCTAACTTACAAGAGGATAACAAATAAAAAATAATAATTACTGAATGCTCACCAAATGCTAGGCAGTCTTAGAAGCACAACATATGGGCACCTGGGTGGCTTAGTTTGTTAAGCATCTGCCTTCGGCTCAGGTCATGATGCTGGAGTCCTGGGATTGAGCCCCCAAGTTGGACTCACTGCTCACCGAGGAGCCTGCTTCTCTCTCTGCTTCTGCTGCTCCCCCTGCTTGTGCTCTCTCTCTCTCCTGCTCTCTCTCTTAAATAAATAAATAAAATCTTAAAAAATAAGCACAACATTATAATAGTTAATTGTATTTTAGCTTATTTAATGCTCACAACAACACTGTAAAGTTGGTCTGTGTGTATTTTGCTATTTACAAGTAAAGGAGTTAACATACAGAAAGATCAGCAACTTGCCCAAGGTTCTGTAATTTGCAAGTGTCAGAGCTGGGATTTGCACCCGACAGTTTATACCCAGGAATTATACCCTTAAAGCCCTATGGTACAATTATGAGTCATATGGTATTCAAACTTCTGTTGTTTAATTGATTGACTTTACATAGTGACATGTGACACTCTACCCTAGTGTTGTCCAGCTGAACTTTCTGTGATGACGGAAATATTCTACACTTGCCCTGCCCAATAAGAAGCCACCAGATAGATACATGTGGTGTTAAACCCTAGAAATTGTGCTACTCTGAATGACGAGCTGGATTTAATATTTCACTTCATTTTAATTAATTTAAATTTGAATAGCCACCATGGCTAGTAGCATTCATTGGGCTACACAGATCAATAGAAGATTTTAAAAAATGGACACCTCATCCCTTTGTCATACTTTCTGACCAGCATGATGGATAAACTACCTTTGTTTGTTTCTGATGCTAGTCCCTTCCCTTGCTTTTAAGTCCAGATAATATGCCTCTATTTGTATCTCTTGATTGAAACATTGGATTGACTATGCCGTGCAAGATGAGCAATTCACTTGTGGGCCCCTCCCCCACATCTGTTTCTCCTTCTAACTTGCATTAGTTATTTTAGTTTTCACATCAGTTAGGATTCTTCTGGTTGCAAGTGGGAAAAAAGAGCCCAATAAACCTGATTTGAGTAATAAAATGGGATTTTATGGCTCATATAAACTCCAAGATTAGAGGCAGCACTGCCATTTGGGAGGCTACATGCAGAGCTCAAACACTGTGAGCTGGACTTGAGTCCGGCTCAGCTCTCCTTGGTCTGGAAGCTTCATTCTCAAATCCTTCATGGTGGCCACAGTTGCAGGAGCTGTAACTTCAGATCCTCGTAGAGTCTAGACTAGTGGGAAAGAATGCATAAGCCCTTATTGTTGTGCTGTTTAACTGTGGCCACTGTAATGCCGAGTGCACACACAAACACACACATAGAGTCCCCATGTTGTACAACAATCATGTATCTGTGGGTTGGCTGAGGTCAGCTGATCTAGGTTGAGCTTGGCTGAGTGACCCTGCTGATCTTGGTTGGGACCCCTCACACCTCAGGGCTGGGATAGCTCAGGGATGCTCCACGTGCCTCTCAAGTTTTTCCTGGGACTAGAGATGACAGAGGCCCAGGAGCAGCCACATAAGTATATCCCATTAGCTAAACAAACTCCCATGACTGCACCCCAAATCAACAGAATGGGGAAGTATACTCTTCCCATAGAAGTGAGAAGGAGGGAGGGAATATTTATAAGCAGGTGAGCTTGACTTGCTTATTTCAAAACCAGTGATTGTGGCCAAGGGCCTGGGTCATACAATTTGGCGTACTTAGGTCCACAGTCCATCCTGGAGATAGAGTTTGCACTCAGATTCACCCAAAACATGTAGCCTAATAGTGGAAGAGGCATGTCTACCCCCAGCGAAAGATCAGAGTTCTACTGGCCACACGGAGAGGAGACGATTGGGAGATGGCTGACCACATGACTATGACTTTAAACAATATTTTAAACTCTGTTTCTTGAGCCTTTGGTTCTAGATAGTATCCCCTGACCTCATACTCATGAGTTCTCCTTCAGCCCACATCACCCACTTGAATCACCCTGATCATATAAGATACTTGTGTCTACCTAGGAAGGAAAGACTAGGTGATTAACAAAGGTGGCTTGGTGTGGGCAGTGAAGTTCTCTGCCCCTGGCTAAGCATGTTTCCTCAATCAGCATATCTCTCTAAAGGTGGAGACCGACTGTGTACAGGGTGGACATGTCAATGGGCAAACTTCCCTTTAGGGGATTAGGGAATCATGCAGATGGTGTTCTTTACCCCGCCCAAACACCAAAAACCAAGAGCTTCCCTGTGGAACACCGAATCACCATACAAAAGGCCTTAGTTCTGTCCAGGTAGCAATCTTATTTTCTGCATAGCGGAGACCCCAGGGAGCAAGTGAAGTCTCCGAGTCTTCTCCTGCTGGCCTATTTGCATGCATAGAAAGGCGAAGAAGGATGAGAAAGGCCAGATGGTACAGCTGGTCTCTGAACAACCTTTTGGGCTCCTTTCCAGTTCAGAGCTCTGACTATGTTAATGCCCAGTGTGGAGATTCCCCAAGGCTTCTTTAGAAATAATATCTCTATCCTTTTTACAACCTTCTCTTGAGTAAACCTGGGACGCTGCTTCCTCTCTTCTGCTTCGGCCATCAGTACTGTTCACTTCCTTTCCATCTGACAGAAAATTCTCAAATCTCAGCTGACTGTCCCCTTTTCATCTCCGGTTATCCATTTGTTTGTTTTGCTGACTCTTCAGCAGAATTTTGAGAATATAGAAAAATGCATGTGCTCAGTCTTGAACACACACACACACACACAATATTGTAGATAGAATTTTTAAAACAAAATTGGATCTTGCCTATTTTGCCACTGGCTTGATTGGATACTGTTCTCGAAGAGTCTTAAAAGTTATTTGTCAAGAGTCATCCTGGGAAAATGGGAATTTCCTTTTACTCCCTTTTTTTTTCTTTGAAATAAAATTAACAGGGTTTTGGCTTGCTTGTTTGGCTACCCAAATGAATAAATGATTCAGATTTCAACTTCAGGGATGATATGATCTATTACACAGAAATTAAATTGAGTTGGCATTGAAAAGCAAGAAATGGTACACATGAAAATCAATTGATTCTAACCTCTGGAGGTTAAAGTGTTGTTATCATTGTTTGTTTGCTAGTTTTTAATCCTGAGCAACTCTAAGCCATGGCTTTTCAGACTAGAGCTTTCACTTCAAGTCCTGAGGGTGGTTGGTTAGGAAGGGTAGCAAGGAGCCCCCAGTTAGAGTGGGTAAGTGGCCCAGGAAGGAAACGACTGTCTTATGTGGGATCTAAAATCCAGCAAATATCTATTAGTAGGACTATGTATATATTTACTGTATGCCAATAATATTCAGAATCTCTAGGTCTACTGAGGATGGCTAAAACACACAGAGTGTAAGAGGAAGGCTTTCTGTCTGGTGGGCTTCAGATCGAAGAGATGCACATCATTCAGATAGACACTTTCCAGGAGAGAATGATGACTCACACAGGGATGACTTAAATGGCATCTGTTTTCCATTTTCTTTGTTTCTTCTCTTGGACTCCATTCAGAGGCACTTCCTTCCAGCTGGAGCTTTTAATGGCATAATGTGAAGGCAAGATCCACAGAAGTGGGTTTAGAGGAGGGACTTGAAGGAGAAAATGCAGATCGTCAGGGGAGACTATGGAAAATTACACCCAGATGGGTGGTAACAGAGAATGTACACACATCCAGACTAAAATATACCAATTAAAATATTTAGGGAAATGCAAAGAAGTATATAATTTTTAATATGTGATAACAAAAATTTCAACTGAATAAAAAGTCAAAGAGATATAGTCCTGACGGTAATTAACAGCACATTAATGCCATTTCTGTTTCTAGCCTTTATATGTCGGCTTTCTTTATTTAAATGAATGTAGCATAGCACTACTTGTGGTTTTGCTATGATCTATTCGTTCTACACACTAGCTCCATTCACGATGGTGATACCCTTCTTCCTACTTCATAGCTGGAGAAGCACTATTGAACCTTGCCTGCTATTCCAGAATGGTCTGGGAGGGGGGTAGAGCCATCATCTGGGTAGAGGGATTGGCTTGTGTTGTTATAATAACCAGCAACCCATCAGAGCCATACAAGACTGGAGGGGTAATGCAAACAATTGCTTTCCCTATGGAAGCACTCATTCTCATTCCTCTCACTCTTTCAGCAGCAAGGAGGAAGCTCATTTCTCTTTTAAAAATGAGCATCCAGGGACGTCTGGGTGGCTCAGTGGGTTAAGCCTCTGCCTTCAGCTTGGGTCATGATCTTAAGGTCCTGGGATCGATTCCCACATCGGGATCTCTGCTAGGCAGGGAGCCTGCTTCCTCCTCTCTCTCTCTCTCTCTGCCTGCCTCTGCCTACTTATGATCTCTCTCTGTCAAATAAATAAAATCTTTAAAAAAAATGAGAATCCATCGTATTCTACACCTTTCTTTTTTTTTTACATTATGTTTTTTTTTAGACAAATCACCTCAGATGAATGATCTGTCCCTGGTCTTGTCCTCTTCCCTATGCCCCAAAAACACTTGCAAGAGGCCATATCTGTAGAGGTAGGTATAATGGCATTAGAAGTTATGACAAAGGTACTGTTCTAGACACTGTGGTGGGTAGAGCTAATTAAAACTGAGAACAAGTCAAAGAATAATTATTGGGCATTTGATGAAGACATGGCATTGTCCAGGTGTCTGGGGAGATAGGGTTTAATGAGTAATAGTACATATATACAAAATGGTAATATGATAGTGATTGTATTACACTCCAAGAGAGGTATAAATAAGGCTAATAGGGATAATAGAGATTACTTTTGATGGTGGGGGTCAGAGAGGAGAGTACAAATTAGAGAATACTAGTCAAAGGAGAATATGGAATGTGTGGGGAGGATTCTCTGCCTCATGGATTTAGGTAAATCCAGAGGGAGTGCCGACTTTCCATGTAGGCCCGGGGTCCATGAACACAGATGCTAAACAGACCAGGGAGGTACCGTAAATATGTGAATCCAGCCATGTGTAAGGCAGTTGGGAATGGTAGAACTTATGATGAACTGAGGGTGTGTCCACCAAAAGTCTTTCTATTTCATATTAAAAATTCATAGTCAAACAATTCAAGTCATTGCCTGCAAATCTTCTCTGTCATCCAAAGGTTTTCCTGTGCCTCTAAGTTTAGACCCAACCACCTCCTCCAGCCCAAAGAGAGACCCAGGCTTTCCTCCAATGACACAGTCACATCTGCATGACTAACAGAGTTCTCTAGAATTGGTGCTCCAGAACTATGGTAGACATAGGCCTCAGAGACAAATATACTTTTCCACAGTGGAAGACCAGATTCGTTAAAAGTCAGTTTCATTAGCCTCCACAGGATATTCCATCACTCATGGGCCACAAAACCAGCAGTGGAAGAGCTGGCAGAGTTAGCTCAGTCTGTCACTGCTCCAGGGGTGTTTCTGGAATCTGACGGCTGCAGCAGGCTGAGGAGAAAGAAGAATGCCACTGCTTCACGTGTTGGACTCCTGAGGAAGATCTTGTCTGAAGAAAGAAGACCTTTGAATATTTTTACAATAGAGACAAGCAAACTGCATCTACCTCTTCAGAGAAGGACTTGGCTGTGATGCCCTGCCTTGGTCTTCCTTCCAGTGTTCCTGTGAAGGAAAACTCTTCTGCCCTCATTTGCTAATGACCCTCAACTCAGAACCCTTCACTCTTGGTCACCATATATGTAGGCATTTCCTCACACCAAACCTCTAATTCTTGGCAGAGACTGACTGGGTGGCTTACAAATTTAACCCAATTCTGATCTCTAGGAAAAGGGCTAGGTCCTGCAAGGCTCACCTCAGATGATAATCTCAAGTGGAGCTTGTCACCTATACTCCTGACGGACCAGCTATAAATCAGGGTTCCTATGGCCCTCTCTTCAGGTTTAATAATTTGCTATAATTGAGGGAAACATTACTTATGTTTACTGGTTTATTCTAAAATGTATAGCAAGATGGAAGAGATGAGGGGAGGGGCATGGAGCTTCCAGGCCCTCTTCAGGTATGCTAACCTTTCCAGCTCCCCCATGAATTTACCAACCTGGAAGCTCATCCATTTTCAAGAGTTCTTGCATCTAATTTCCAGCCCTCTAATCATTTGGTCTTTCTGGTGACCAGCCTCATCTTGAGGCTATCTAGGGGCCCCACCTTGGGTCACCTCACTAGCATAAACTCAAGTGTGCTGAGAAGGGCTTATATGAATAACTAAAGACACTCAAATCCCTTAGGAAACCCCAAGGGTTTTAGGAACTCTGTGAACAGGAACCAGAAACAGAGAACAAATATCTTTTGTCCTGTAGCACAGGTCTACTCAGGGATCTTCTCCTTTGGCATGCAGAGATTCATCCCCGCCTACCCTATCCCATTCCAGTAAATACCATGCCTCAGATGTAGCTGCTCAATAAGGATAACTTATTGAAATAAAGTCACACCGGTCCTGATTAAATTAACAGCTGACTGTAAAATTTTCCAGAGTTGAAGAAAGGCAATCCTGGGATTGAACAGTGTCTACAAGTACTCTTAATAGGATTAGGAGAAAATAATAAATCCATACATAGTAAAACTACAGAACACAAAAGAAAAGGGGGAAAACTTACAAAAAATTAAATTAGAATTGAATCCCTGTAAAAAATATCAAAATTCTCTCCTTTAATAAGCAAACCAATCAACATGTATTAAGGCTATATTAATTCAGAATGGTGTTTAAGTCTGGCATTTTGAATCTTTTGTATTCTCCATCATCTTCTTTTTACTACTAGGGATTTTAGTTAGACATCTGAAAATAGACTTTCTTCTTGTTCCTTCTGTTACTGGTGGGAGAGCCTGTGTTGTGTGAATGGAGGTCTCAGTCCTCGGATTCCCCATGAGAAAATTTATGAGGGATCCATGCTCAAATAAAGACACCTGGAAGTAGCAAACTCAAAGCAGTTAATTAAAGCAAAGGTACACTCTCCAGGTTGGGGAGCTGGCAGGTTTCCCAGAAGTGGAGCCATGGTTGTTTTGGGATTGGGTACTACTGGGACTCTCTGGGCTAGGAGGAACTGTGACTGTATAGTTGGGGTAGTCTCTAGTGGAGGCTGCTTCCACTCATTTGGGGAGCTCCTCCCACAGATTGGGAGGAGCGTTTCTGCCCCTACAAAATTTGTACTTGAACCATCATGGCTGCCTTTTTCCATGGAGGGGGAGTGGCTACACCCACAGTACAAATACATTATACTGAGTCTAGGGGTTATCCTAGGGCAGAGGTAGAAGAGGAAAGCACATACTCCACACCTGTGGCCCTTGATCTGTCAACCCCAAAGTCTCGAAGGCACAAGGGCAGGATATTGTGTCCCTGGGCTTTCAACATGCAGTTTATTGATCACAGTCTTGCATCCGGCTCACGTCTCTATCGTTCTCCTTCAAGGACTTGGGACTCTGCCTCTGGGTGTTCTTTCCACTGTTCACGTCTGGCTTCTACCTAATACTTCTTTTGCTTTAACTCAGTGGTTTTCAAACTCCAGTGTATATTTTGCACAGGGTTGGACTGCTGCCACCAATCAATATAAAACAGGGATTTTGAATCTGTGAGATCCTCACCTCACAGCTCCCACCTCCCCTCCTACACACTCACACCCACAAGACACCCACACCTGCCCACCCACTCTCCTACACACACACACACACACACACACATACACACACACAGAGCTGACTGGTGAATTCAATTGTGTTTGCTTTTCTTATGTTTTTCACTTTCTCTTCATTTCAAACATGTAGTCAGACTTGTTATTTCTTGCTTAAGGCAAGAAAGGAGAAAGCCTGTTTTTTTTTTTTTTCCTAAGATTTTATTTATTTATTTGACAGAGAGAGAGAGATCACAAGTAGGCAGAGAGGAGGAAGCAGGCTCCCTGCCGAGCAGAGAGCCCGATGTGGGGCTCAATCCCAGGACACTGAGACCATGACCTGAGCCAAAGGCAGAGGCTTAACCCACTGAGCCACCCGGGCACCCAGAAGCCTGTTTTTAAAAGGATGAGTTAAGAAGGCCGGGGAGGAAGGACAGCCTCGTGGCTATGGTGAGTTGTGGGACTCCACTAAGAGGGGAGGATTGTGTGTGCCCAGAAGTAGGTTAGACCCCTGGAGCAGGTCTCATCACTTCCCCAGAGAGTCTCACCCTCTATGTGGCCCCGGAATCAGCAGAGGTGGAACCTGGCTGGGCCATGTACACTGGTGAGAATTGCTATCTCAACACTAGCCAGTGTAGACAGATGACAAATACCGGAGGAGTCTTCCCAACGCTTCTACCCTGCGTAAGCCCAGACTTTTGTAGAATCTCAGTGTGTGGGGCGTGGGAGCAGTCCCAGCATGGCTGGGTTAAATTTCCTGCCAGCTTGGTGGGCTGGTTACTCAGAATCCAAATTTAATTTGATGTAAGGAAATCTAAAATATTCTTGTTTCTTGAACACATGAATTTATAGACTGAGATTTACACCTATTTTAAGTATTTGTTGAATGCCTTGCTGATGGGAAGGATTCCCTGACAGCTACCAGAGATCTGTCTCTGCCAGCTTGGGGAGGATATGCAGGAGGCCATAAAAGATGAGCCATACCAGTTTTTGTTTTTCCAAGGCCTCATTGTAGATTGTTTAGGTAGAGCTAGTGCCTTTTTCCATCTCTGCCAATATCGGGGTGTGGCGGGGGAGAGTAAAAATGCACATATTCAAAAACAAATCAACAAACAACTTCACTCCGGCAAATCATTTTATTAGGCTCAAGATGAGCTCCTGCCTGCAAAGCTCTCAAATCAAGAAACTGTGGGCCGGGCAGCCGCCTACTTCCCATCCCAGTCACGCTGCTTAGGGTTCGCCTTGAATGGCTAATTATTGGTCACCTCACCTTCTTGTCAAAGCTGAAAGATTATACTTAACGCACAACTTAAGCCGTCCCCTGGACCTCACTTGTTTGGACTGGCAATCACGTCTTCTGTTTGCTTCCCCACTTACCTTAAGTTTTAGTAATTGCCCTCTGGGCTCAAAAGAGCATCCCACCAGGCCATTGAAATGTTGAACAACCCCCTGACATGGGGAAATGTTTATCTGCACTCAGAGAAAGAACTGGGACAAAAACTGGTTCATGACAGGATGCAGGTTTCTTATGAGCAATTTCCTAACCTTCAGCTTAATAATAACTATAATCAACTTGGCACATTGAGACTTGGTTGGAAGTGTTAAGCAGTAACTAGAAACTTCCAAGACGGTAAATAAGTCAGAATGGAGATCTTTCACACAATGTAAACAATAATGCCCAGTGTTCCTTCGAGCTTTACAAGACGCAGGAATACTTCCTTGACCTATCTTTGCAGGTACAAGGAAGATAAATCTCTTTGTCTAACTCTTTACCAATTCTTCCTGATGTGGGATTCCTGGAAGACGACCTTGCTCAGCCTCAGACAACCCTTTCCAGGATGCATTTGTATGATCAGCTCTTCTTCCAACAGGTGGGAGACTCAGACTGTGTGCATTTTGGGGTCACCTCAAAACCCTGACTCCAAGAAGTAGATAAAGTCTTCAAAGAGAATCCAGGCACACTTTATCAGGAAAAATTAAAATCTCTGAACTCAAATAGCCCTGATATTAAACATCACCCCCAACGGCTAGACTTGAGACAAGTGACTTCAAAACAAGTAGACATCCAGGCCTCTTCTGTAGCATAAGGATTACAATGTCCTTCGGACTTACTGTGTTCTTTTCTGTTTTGGGTCCTCACACACATCATTTCATCTGCCTGCCTAGGCAATGCTTACTCATGCTGACTATCTCATTGCAAACATGATTGTCTAAAAAAAAAAAGCAACTTTCCTGACATGACCCCCATATTCTACAAGGCCTCATTACATGATCTCCCACTCGAAGCATTCTGACCTGCTTCTTCATAACCCCTACGAGCATCGTCATGAAATCACAATGTGCGTAATCTGTCTACTGCTGGAATATAAACTCCATGAGGGTGAGAGGTTTTTATCTGGCCCACAGTGACATCCCAAGTTCCTTGTACACAACCAAACTCACAGCAGCAGGTCAAGAAAAACCTGGTGAAGTAATGGGTGTTGATCTGCCTCCTGGGGTTGATGACACGACCTTGCGGTAATGCCTCCAAAAGAGCCTGCGCTTAGAAGCAGTGGAATCAATTCATTTTAGCTTGCTTTCTCCCTCCTCTGTTTCACTGGTGTTTGACAGATGCATTCATTTTTTTTCCTGCTTTCTTCTGAAAACTCCAAATTGGTCATATCCTGCTGAAAAACCATAATTTTAGAGCTGGTGGGGAGCAGGATCACTACTTTATGGCCCCTCCTAGTAGACACCTGACAGCTGAAGTCAGAAGAGCACTTGTTAATTGTCAGGTCCCATAATCTCTTTGGTGACATGTTCAGCACAGTGGCAGTCCTCAGCCCCAGTCTCCTCCTCACACTCAGCATAAACTCTACTTTGCTTTCTTAATCTCCAATCTTTTCTCAAGCTCTTGCCCACCTAGCCTGAGGCATTCAATATGTTACCCTAGTGGCAAACTGACAGAGGTCTGGCCTGGTTGAGGCTTTCCACAAGGAAAAAAAATTCTGTATTAAATCGAGCATATATTAACCACTTGCTGCAAGTAAAATAATCTAAGAAATTTGCTTTAAATCTAAAATGAAAAAGAATTCGCTGGCCACAGGTAGAGCACCTATGATGAAAAAGGAAATAGGTTTTTATGTTTTATTTTCCAAATCCAATGAGAAGTTTAGTGTTTTCTTCTCTTTTATGATTCAACAGAATTTAGATGGTAACAGTTGCAGATTAATTCATTGCATGAGTCAATGCAAAAAGTGACCAAGATTATGGGTTTTCTTTGACCTTTGACAATTTATGGGTTATTTGGAAGGAGCAGAAGTTGACCATGAATGTTTGATTATTTTGACTGGTTAGATGAGTGGCAGAAAGTTGTTGAAGATATTTACCAAACTCCCATCTAAGACTCCTGTGGATTCATGAACATCCTAGGAGAATCAACCTAGCAGGCCTCAAAGAGAAGCTGGACTTATTTTCCACTGTGACCTAGCCTGAACTTCATGGGATCAGAAATTCTGAAGAAGTACAGAACTATTTGAGAAAATGAAATCACTCTTTCGGAAGCAATTCACTCATTTTGGTGCTATGAATCATGCTGTAAGCTTCTTTGCTTGCTTTTGATGCTTGAACACGGCAGGTTCCTGAATGATCAACTATCTGTCCTAGCAGTGTCACTTAGTTTCTGGAGTCTTGGTGTTCAACCCTGGGGCAATGCCTGTGTTTGCATGGCTCTGTGACAGTACACTCCATTTTGTTGACACGGAGACCCATCATCCATAATATAAACCTAGTGTCACAACTGCAATGGTTCCTGACTGAATACACCCTCAGTTCTCAACAAGACTGACTTGGCCAAATTGTGGTATTCTCCCTGAACTCATCATTAAGGATTGACTAACCATAGGCTAAAAACTATGTTTTTATGTGTTGAAATTTGGCTAACCTACTTTTTTTTTTAAGGTTTTATTTATTTATTTGACACAGAGAGATTACAATTAGGCAGAGAAGCAGGCAGAGAGAGAGGAGGAAGCAGGCTCCCTGCCGAGCAGAGAACTGGATGCAGGACTTGATCCCAGGACCCTGAGATCGTGACCTGAGCCGAAGGGAGAGGCTTAACCCACTGAGCCACCCAGGTGCCCCACTGGCTAACTTTAAAATTTTAAAAATTTAACACTTTAAAATTGTTCATAAAATTCATTATAACTTTGGCCAATTGAATATAAAAATAATAATCATAAAAATAAGAAACATATAGAAAAGCACGTAGAAAAAAATCCATCATCTTAGCACACGACATGCACAGCCAATATTTTTTGTATATATTTCCCATTTTTTCTATGTCTATAAAGATATGTGGGTGTGAAATTTTTATATGTATGTTTCATGTGCCTGTGTGTTAAAATTATAGAACATATTGTTTTACAAACTCATATTTTAAACTTTTGAAGATTGATTGATTGATTGATTGATTTTAGAGACAGTACCCATGAGCAGGGAAAGCGTCAAAGAGTAGGGAGAGGGACAAGCTGACACTCCACTGAGCATAGAGCCTGATCCGGGGTTCCATCTCGGGACCCTGAGATCATGACCTAAGCTGAAATCAAGCGTCCGACACTTAACTGACTGAGCCACCCAGGCACCCCCATATTTTAAACTTTATAACAAATAATATATTTTAGGATCAATGGTGACAGTGATGACAATACTGTTACTGTGTGCCAGGCATAGGGCTAAGATGTCATCTTCATAGTAACCCTAGGAGATGCTAGTGTCAATCATTTTACATATGAGGGAATAGACACTGAAGGGGGCTAAGTGCTGCTTGAAGTCATGAAGCAAGTAGTTGTTGGAATCAGAACCTGAAGTGAGGTCTCTTTCCAGAACCTGCAATTTAACATTCCACGATACTGCTTTCCTTCTCCAGACAGTAAATATTCTTAGATCATATGTTTTTATTGACACTATATTTGCTAGAGAAATTTAAAGTTCATAGCAAAATTGAGGGGAAGTTACAGAGATTTCTCATGTACCTCTTGCCCCCACACGAGTAAACCTCCCCAATTATTCACATCCCCCACCAGAGTGGTGCGTTTGTTATACTTGATGACACTGCATTGGCTCATCAACATCATTCAAAGTTTGTAGTTGACCTTAGAGTTCACTGTTGGTGTTGCACGTTCCGTGGGTTTGGACAAATGTATAATGACATTATCCATCATCATGGTATCATGCAGAGTATTTTCACTATCCTAAAACTCCTCTGGGCTCTGCCTATTTGCCCCTTCCCACACCCCCTTCTATCACACTTTAGTGGGTATATACTGTATCATAGTATATAATATTATTATTGTTATTAATATGTGATACGTCCAGTTTTCCAGTAATGTGGATGACATTGTGATGAATATCCTTTTCAATAAATGTTTGCATATATCTTTGGTGACATGGAAATAAGGATGTGAGCATTGGTTGCTTATTTGGGAGTGATCCAAAAAGGGGAGCGGAATCAGTAAGGGGAGTGAGATGGGAAGGGAAGAAAGTCAATACAGGGTATTAATGAGCAGGTTGCCGCAATGGGCAGCTGAGGCTCATTTCCACCATGACCTTTGCAGGTCTATATTGAACTCCCCTCACTGTTGTCCCCCCTGAGGCTGAGGAATCCTTAACTTCTGTGTATAATTAGTTGAGGACTGCTTCCAGGGCTGTTAAATTCTTGGAACTTCTTGGAAATTCTTGCCAGCCTCCAGTGTGATCTGGCACACTTCCTTACCCAAAAAAGATCCCAGGCAGAGTGTGACCAGTGCTAGCCACTGGAAACCACCTTGTGTACACGGAGGGATATAGATGGGTGCTGACAACATCTGCTACAGCAGATATCCATGATCTTTTCTTTCTGGATAAACTTAGGATATTTCAAAATATCCTTGCCAATTGGCCCACAGAAATGTTGCACCAGTTTGTAAATACCTTCTGTGCTACAACCCAACAATGTTGGGTCCACCATGCTTGCTCAGTTCGTTATGTATAAAAAGTTACCTTGCTTGCATTTTCTTGATCAATGTTGCAGTTAAATTTTTTTCATTTGCTAATTAGTATAAGTAGTATTTTTTTCGTACATTGTCCTTCATTTACTTTAAGCATTTTTCTGTTAGAGTGTTCACCTTTTAAAATGTGCTATTTTCTTATGTGTTGTAAATATTTTTTCCTAGTTCATTCTCTGGATTTTAATTTTTATAATTCATTAATGTGGAAAGTTTTAAATGTTTGTATATTTTTATCTGTAGTTCGATTCCTTAATGGACTCATATTTTTCATGTATAATTTCTTTAACTTTCAAACAGTTTATGTTACTATATTACGTTACTACATACCAACATAGGGATCAAATAGATAGCCTATTTTTCCCAAGCTGACTTGAAATTCCACTTTACTAAGTTCCGTGACAGATCAATTTATTAAAAAACATATTAATGGATTTTTAATTGATTTGTATTTTCTTATTTTTACTGGTATCCATGTTCAGAATACTTATTAATTTTAATGTGTATGACATATATTAATTTTAATATGTATAATTAACTTTAATTCACTTATTAATTTTAATGCTACTCACAATACTCATTAACTTTAAAAATTCAAATTTCTTTTATTCATATTAATTTCTGATCATATGGCTCACTATTGCAATATACAATGGCTACCCATTGTATACCCACACTTGCCTATAGTCTGGCATGGATATATAACAGTCTTCATGATTATCCTCTAACTTCTTGCATTCTTTAACATTCCAACCTTTAAGTCACACTCTTAATGTTAACCAGAAAGAAAACATTCCTTTATCTTGAATTTTTATTATAAACGTAACTTGAACATGATTTTAAAATGATCTCATCTCTGCACAAGGCAACGCTGTCTTCAGTGGGATACATTATTTTTTTAAAAAGATTTATTTATTTATTTATTTATTTATTTATTTATTTATTTATTTGACAGAGAGAGATCACAAGGAGTCAGAGAGGCAGGTAGAGAGAGAGAGGGGGAAGCAGGCTCCCCGCTGAGCAGAGAGCCCAATGCGGGGCTCGATCCCAGGACCCCAGGATCATGACCTGAGCTGAAGGCAGAGGCTTTAACCCACTGAGCCACCCAGGTGCCCCAGGATATGTTATTTGATTATAAAATAAAATTCTAGAAATTGGTGCATGTTGAACCAGCCACCAGGAACTCCTTATGTTTCCACAACTGCAATATCAGTAGCATCAGAATGGAGATTGCCTGCAAGCATTTGAGCTTCAACAATATGCCTTTTCTGGTTTTTTAGCTACATGGAGGAAGTGAGCCAGAACTGGGGCACACAGCATCATAAGCTGCCTGTCGCTTAGATACCAGACTCCCTGATTCAATATGTGCCTGTCACGTATTACACTTACCACTTTCCAAGCTGTGCACCTCAAAGCCCAGTCTGTGTGGTCTCATCCCACTGTATCAAAATGTCAAGGGGTTGCTTATTATCAGGACTTGAAAAAATTTAGTGTTCTAAGACAAGAAGCCTAAAAATGGTTTCCTGACTGTACTGTATTAAAGGAATACATCTTCTCCAGAAAGCATTCCTACACGTTCTGTGAGGGGTTGAATTGTGCTCTACCAACTCCCTAAATTCACATGTTGAAGTCCTAATCCCCAGGACTTCAGAATGTGACCTTTTTGGGATACAGGGTCTTCATAGAGGTAATCAAATTAAAATGAGATCGAACGAGTGGGCCCAAATCCAGTATGACTGGTGTCCTTATAAGAAGGGGGAATTTGGACACAGAGACAGACATGCACAGAGAGAAGAGGTCTGTGTATAAACCAAGGAATGCCTGAGGCCACCAGAAGCTAGGAGAGAGACCTAGAATAGCTCCTTCTCTACTTTTTCAGTGTGAGCATAGACCTCTGAACATGCTGATCTTGGACTGCTGACCTCCAGAATTTTGAGACAATAAATTTCTGTTGTTTAAGCCACCTAATGCATGGTACTTTGTTATAGCAGCCCTAGCAAACTAATACCTTGTCCCTGGCTTTTTTACTTCCTTGTACTCTCAAAGCATTTTGCTTATACCTCTACATGGATTTGTCACATTTTATTGATTTTTAAACTTTTCTAATTATTTTTGAATAGGTAGTACATGCATATGGGAAAAAATTCCAAGAGTACAGAACAGCATAAAACAGACTTAGAGTGGAAACAGTCCTCCTCAGCTGCTTCCCTACAGCCCTCCACCCTCACTCCCCCAAGTGCCTTTCCAAGAGGCAACCACCATTATCTATAACTTACATCCTTGGTTTCATGACCATTCCTAGTTTCATTTCCTGTTTCCTCTCAATGACCATAAGCCCTTGGGGGAAGGGATATTGCTTCCTTCTGTGTAATTTTAGCTCTCAATAAATCTGATTTTAATGAACTGTTTACCAACTAAGTTCAGGCACACTGATACATAAAATTCAAGCTGGGTTGAACGTTCTGATTGTGATTAATATCTAAACACTCCTGTTACTTAATCATTTACACCATTAGTAAGACGTGAGTGAAGATTTTGCCTGGGGGGCAGAGCCAGAAGATAGTGAGGAACCTGGTGATGTTGCACAGAGCAAGTGGAAAGAATTTCACCGAAGAGGAAGTGAAAACTGTGTTAGTCTGACTTCTCCTTTGCTATTCATGATGATTCTCAGTAATGGGGTTTGAATAGGAGCAACCCAACTCCTGTTGGTTAATGTGAGAGGCATTCTAACTTCCTGGTTATTGGAGCTCTGATTTGGGGTCCAAACTGTGCCTATCTTTGTGATATTAGTTCTACCACTAGTTAGGTCTATGACATTGAACAAGTGATTTAACCTCACTGTAACAAGGTTCTTCATCTGGGAAATGAAAACAATAGTTTCTCCTGCTTATAGTTGTTAAAAGGATTAAATTGGCTAAAACTCTTAGAACCATGCCTGACAAATAGTAAGAACTGTAAGTGTTGGATTTATTATTAAGTCACTCATCAACTCTCCCAGTATGCATTTATTAGTGTATCATTTAGGATGCTTTCTGGCTACAAGTAGCAGAAAACCAAGCAAAAAAGCTTACAAAATAAGGACATTTATCATCTCTTGTAATGGGAAGTCCTGAGGGAGGTTCGTAATTCAGTGGCTCACTGACAGCATCAAAAATCAGGTTCATTCTATCTTTGGAAGACGAACATCTGAGGGAGAAGCATGTTGACTTTTGTCCCCAGTCTTGTCTCCTCAGGGTCACAAAATGTGTACCACTGTTCAAGGAAACACACACAGACATTACAAAATTTAGAGAGTCAGGCAAGAGAGTACCCCTCCTTTCCCCACCACATATCCCTTTTAAAGAACAAGCAAAAAACTTTTCTAGAAGTCACCAGAAGTTTTCTCCTGTCTCATTGGCCAGAATTACATCATGTGTACATGCTTAACCAATCATTAGGGTGTAGAATGAGAATCCTGTGATCATTGATTGGAGTCATTTTTCCTTGAAGGACGTGACCACTTGGACCGGAGTTCACAAAATTAAGGTTCTGTTAGCCTGGAAAAGGGGCAATGTTTTAGCAACAAATGTCTCTACTGTAATTAGTTTGCCTTTCAACTCTTGTTGGAGTTGTTGAAATTTCAATTTGTTTATTTAATTATTCACATAATTTTTTTGTCTTAATGTGTTTCTACAGACTCAGTTAATTTGTCATGGAAAATTATGCTCTTTGCTGTGTGTGTACATGTGTGTATGTGTGTGTGGTGGGGGAGAAGAGGAGAGACAGGGATGGAGTATATTCAACTTCTTCATGATAGGTCTTTATTTGCCTATCCTGTGGGAATCTCAAGACAAGTTCAAAGTGGAACATATTTCCCCCCAAATTCACATAACATCAAGGGAGAAGAGGACACAGCTCTGTCCTATAGAGTTTGTAGCACCATGACACTGGTTCACCTGGTCTTGCCACCCTTAATTTCTTTGTGTTCTGCCCTGCCAATTTAACCAGCTTTTTTATTAGCTATTCTCACTGCCAACCCTCCTTATCTGCTTTCTCATCCTCAAGTAAACAGTGTCCTTTTAGACAATGCCTGTTAGTCTATATCCTGATGAGGATGAGTTCCACCACTGGCCCTCTTCCCTTCATGAAGTCCTCAGGGCCACTCTAGCAAGATGTAGTCTTGCTCCATGGCCAACTTCTTTTCCCTGTCTCAGTTGTAAAAGACTAAAAGTTTGCTATCATCTCTTACCTCTTCACAAAGGGGTCAATCAAATGGGTTTGGGGCCAGAGCCCTTGCTAATGGGATGACTTGAATCTAATTAACAGAAACTTAGAATGGCATATAACTGGGACTTCCACTAATTCAGACTTCCTTGTCATGAACTGATATTAAAGAAAACCACTCTCACCTCGTGCAACCTTAAAAAGCAAATCATACAAAACTAGAGAGACACTAGAAGACTCAGAGTAGAAAGGAGGGACTTTGCATTCTTCTCTCAAGCCCACCAAGCTTAGACCAGATTCCTGGCATGAAGCTCCATCTAGGAAATGCCCCAAGTTCCTTAACTGGAGAAGTGGGAGTCACATTTCCTCCCAGTGAGTTCACTGGCCCCGAGGGCACTGTGCAGGATGGAACCTTGTATCTAAAAGGAGCTGGCCTTCCTGTGACAGGCCCAATTAAGCCACCAGCTGTGATCAATTATCCAATTGGCCAATCAGGTGCAGGCAGCTGGGTAGTGTGGGGGCTGGACTGGAATCTTCCAGAAAGCTAGCAGATTCTTGGCTGCCTAAAACTTGTATTCAATTTGTATTTATGGAGCCCCTCTTAAAACTCACATGGATCTTATTGAAGCTACTGCATCTGAGGGTATTAGGATACTAGAAGGAGGTAGCCAAGATCAGGGTTTGCCCTCTGAGAAGTTGTAAAGAGACACATTGAAGAACATTTGGTTACCTGTCCCATGTCTATTTTCTGTGGGGTGAGGAAAGGGTCCCTATGCTCCAAAGACCAGTGTCTATTATACTTTATTTGCACTCAGGAGAAATATCTTCTCTTAGGAAAGGACCTCAAATTCCTCTACCTTTGATGTATCACTGACTGGCGACATATTTTAGTTGTTTTCTGAAAATATTTCTGGGTAGATATAGCCTTGAGCTTTGCAGTAGTTTCAAACCATGTTCCTCACAACCATCTAAATTCCATAGAGTTTCCACAGATTCTGGTTTGAGAGGCAAGTATGCCACAATTGGAAGTTTATGTAACATTTCTTTCCAGGTATTAGAAAAGTTGTTTTTTTAAACTTTCTATGCTGAAGATTAAGGACTTAATTTAGGGGATCAGCCAACAAGTAGACAGATATTTTGGAAGGATGAGAAGTTTTCTTAAAGCTTTGCGATTCCACCAGCCAACAAGTAGATAGATATTTTGGAAGGATGAGAAGTTTTCTTAAAGCTTTGCGATTCCACCATACACTTTTCACTCACTCCATCAAGCCCTAATTGAAGTTAGATCTAGAGAAAGATATTGTTCTGGCAGATGTCAAAGAAGCCAATAAGATCAACTAAGATCTTGTGCTAGGAAGTCCAAATACAGACTTCTCTGATTCCTCCTCCATGGAAGCTCTGGAGAAAGGCTGGAATGTTTAAGTCAGATAGTTCATAATTGTTTCTGTAGTTGAAGCAGCCCTCATATGAATACTATATTAGCATGGCTGGATTTTAGAAAGCAGAGAAACATGGTCTACTGCTTCATGCTATTGGAGCATTATACATTGGAATTCAATTACGTTTCCTATCCTGCTTTGCAGGTATAATGGACAATGTTCATCATTCATTACTGAAAGCTGAAGATAGTTGTCTCTTAAAATCTAATTTACCATTTTATGATTAAGTATTCTTGTCACAGGAAGCATATAGGAAGTTAAAAAAATGTAGCATCTTGCTATTAAGTTTATTCTCTGCCCTAGTTACTATGCTATGTGAAGTGTTGAAACAGAGAAAAACTCAGTCCCTGTACTGAGGTACCTCATAGTCCAATGGAAGATACAGATCCTAACGTAATTCTAGGAAAACTGCAAGTGGGAACATAAGGTGGAGAGCTAAATAATGTATGCAAGTCTGTGGTAGGTTTTTGAGATGAGGTAGTGGAGAGAAGGAAGCTGTAGTCAGAAAGACAGTGTTAAAGAGAATAAATGAAAAGAGATCCACATTTAAACCCATCCTGATTTAAACCCATCCTGACCACCAAGGATAAAATAAAGATCCCAAAATTTTCCAGGGCAAAAAATAAAGGCAACTAGAAAGTCCAGGAAAAACCAAATGCTGTATAAGAAAAGTCATAGTTCAAACATGAAGCAAACAAATGTAGCATTTTGTGTGTCGTTGAATACTTAGAGCTTTCTCTCTTAGGTTTGTGGAATTACATGTTCTTCTTTATAGGTCCAATCACATTACTTGGGATTATGGTGAATAATCTTTACATAATCTTAATATCATTAATGTTGTTTATGGGCATGACAGAATAAGCTAGGTTATACTGCCAAAGACCCCAAGTCTCAGTTGCTTCCAACAATAAAAGTTTATTTCTTGCTCACCTTAAATGTCCATTGCAGGTCAACTGAGGCTCAGATGTATGTCACCTCCATTTTGGTATGTCTGGAATATTGTCAGTCTCATGGCAGGGAGAAAAGGGATTTGTGATCCATGTTTCTTGACACTCTGCCTAGGAATTCATCACTTTAATCCACATCTTATTGGTCAACACTCCTTAGTTTAACATAAGGGGTGTATAAAATCTTCCCACAGGGAGGGGCACCATAGGGATGAAACAAAAATATTTGGCGAATCACAGTACAAACTCCTATAGTCCACCTTTTTAGTATTCAATTACTCAGTAACCTCCTTTTTCCAAACGCTGAACATATTCACTCCATCTCCAAGAGAGACAACTAGAAGTCCCAAACAGGACTTGGTCTTAACTTTACTTCTAAGGTAAAGACCAGTATGTCCAGGTGATATGAGGTACTCTCTGTATCAGGTCTGGATGTAGCTCTTTTTGATCCAAAGCTGCAGGGACAAAGGGAGAAGCTATCTGTCTCTCATATAACCTATATGCAATGGTGGAATAAGAACAAGGAAACCATAATATATACTCCTATTTGGAAAGGTGAAGAATGGGAGACACACAGATGTAACCAATCTCTACAAATTCTAAATTCCCCGTGGACCTATGTTATCTGGGAGAGGGGAGTATGCCTAGATTAGACCTTGATTCCATTTCCTGGGAATATCTCCTAAACATTTTTCTCCTTAGTCCTTGGCTCTAACATTTGGGAAGTCTTTCTTTCTGCTGTTCTCTTTTTCTATGTAGCACAGAGAATTGTAGAACATGGTCTTCTGGAGGCTGAAGTGTTAGTCCCCACCTCAAGCTCAAGTAGGAAGAATGGGGGAAAGGCAAGCATTGTTTTAAGTCCTGAACGATCACTTTTAATCTAGACTAGTGGGTTCTCTTGGTGGCACAATGCTTTCGACTTTTAACTTATCTATTTGATTCTTGTCAAAGAGTTCCTATTCTGTTTTGAAATATGTGTCTGCAGATGTTTAATTGCTTGTACCTTGTCTCTATCTGATTTCTCTAGAAGATGCATTGTTAATCTCTTCTTGAGTCATTTTGCGTGATCCAAAGGATTTGCTAGATGCCATCTTAATAAGTTAAGAAGTTTCAGCAAATGACATACGGCAACCCTTTAATTTGGTCCTTGACATAAGGCTAAGTTTTGGTAGGAATTTTTTATTCAAAGATATTCTTTTCCTATGCTTTATTGAGTAAAAATGAGAATCAGTTGTATCTTCAAAACTATAAAATTCTCCAATTTCCTGGATTTTCTGTCTCTCTTTTTCCCTCTTTCCAGACTGACCAATTCTTTTTGAGCTCATCTTTTTTTTTTTGGTCAAATGCATCTAATAAAAACCAACAAAAGCTTCTAAAATATTGTTTGCTCACATCTTCTTCTAAAGCTACAAGTTTATTAAGGATATGGTTCTTCATCTTTTCATCTCCAATAGCAATTTCCTTGCTTTCCACTAATGAGCCCTAGAGTCAATGCAACTTATTTTAGTTTTTGTTTTGCTGCTGCTGTTTACAACACTGTGTGTCCATTAACAACATTTCTATCAGTCAGGATGGGCAAGGTTATCCTGAGGTAACAAATGGCTCCAAAATATCATGGCTTACAATAATAAATTTCTCTTTCTTGTTTTCATTACATGTTCACTGTGGGGTGGCTGTCACTTTGCTTTATGTCACTTTCACTCTGGGACCAAGACTGTTGGACAGCCACTAGCTGAAACATTCATGATCTCGGAGAAGAAAGAGAAGAGACGGTGATACATATGTTATTACTCTAAACTTCTGCCTGGAAATGACACTTATCACCTCCACCCACATTGGGCAAAGCGAGTAATATGACTTCCTTCTGACTTCAATAGACAGGGATATATATTCTTCCCACAGAGAGGAAAATGAGAATATTTAATAATTGGTAATGTTACTTACCATGAGTACTCTTAATTTTAGAGTCAACAGGTAGACAAAGCACAGAGTTAATTATAGTTATATCCTATAAAATGGAAGTAGTAAAAACTTTAACCACATGAAAAGAACATACCTACAAAAGTGAGTTAAAGTGTGTACCATCTCCCTCCCTAACCAGAAGTCCTGCCTCAGGTTTCTGGTTGAGCAGGCTTTAGCCTCTACTCCTGGTGATTATATAATTTATCCTGTGGATCAGCACACTCATGAGAGGGAAAGTTGGCGCTGTCAATGATGACATCAGGAAAACAGGTAAACACAGAGAGCGTCCCGTGCGAACCAGGTGGATGATTCCCTTCCTGAGCTGCCTGCTCAGCTCAAGTGCCCGGGTACAGGTTTTGCTGGAACAGTATGAATTCTCAGTTGTGAAAAAATAACCTCTACGCATCAATCATCATTTGGCAGCGCATAAGTGAAGGGCTGCCAGCACAATTGTTGGCCAAGACCCATGGCTGAATCCACATTTTTGACTGTTGCTTCTGGCACCTAGATCCCACTTTTAACTGTTCAACCTTTGCTCTTGGTTTTTATGACTAGAATTCTGCAGTTTTGGAAGAATGAACTTCAGATGGTATGGTTTTGCATGAGGCCTTAGATCAAGAAAATCACATGTTCATGGTGTCTGAAAAGCTTTTATTTGCTCAACAAGGATTTATTAGGTATGTTTTACATGCTGGGCACTTAACAAGACACTGGAGCCAAAGCAGAGTGGGTTTCAGACTTCCAATGCACGAGTTTCAAGTAATGTTCACACAGCTGTGACTTTTCTGCCCAATGATGCAGATTTCTTGAGGGCACAGGCCAGTCCCCATGCTTTTTTTTTTTTTTTTTCTTTTCAGCGTAACAGAGTTCATAGTTTTACACCACACCCAGTGCTCCATGCAATGCGTGCCCTCCACAATACCCACCACCTGGCTCCCCCATCCTCCCACCCCCCCATGCTTTATATTATTCATAGAACCAGTCCCAGTGAGTAGAAGAAAGTTCAGAATATCTAATCCTACAAGATAAGATCATACTCTATTTAGTTTGGGACATAGCAGGTGCTCATTTATTGTTAAATGAATGAATATTTATGTGTAATTTATTTATTCAGTGCTGTTTCCTGGGTAGAACAAAACCTCGTTTCCTGCCCAAAGAAAAATAATCAATTGCTTAAGGAAGTCCAGTTGAATTTGTTTCAAAAGTACTCTTACCGGAGAAGTTGGGGGCTACACTGATTCCTCTCATGAGGTAACACTATCTTGCTCTTCTCAAAATCAGCAACCTTATAACAGAGGTCAAAGGGGAAGTGTTTTCCCCTAAGCCATATTTAGCACAGCCTTATTAGAATAGAAGCATCTAATGTAAGTTTTCTCCATCTCTTTTGAGATGTTGGTCAGGAATCCATCATGACAGAATTGTGCAGTATTTACGAAATTCTCAAGTTGAGGAACACATTTGCTCATTTTTTTCCACTCTGAAGTTGCTTCCCTTAACAGAGGGGCTGGATTTGACTGTTCTCTCATGATTTAAATTGCCCACACCTCATTAGTGTTACCAGCATTTATTTAATAAAATCAAATCAGAATAGCACTTAATTTAGTTTTAATAGGATAGTTAATATATGTTAACTAAATATCAATTGATTATTAAAGTGGAGAGTGCTGAGGTGTAACAAATATGTGAGATATAAATCTTGTTGCTGTGCCATTAATTCAGAATTACATAAGCAATAAATGTCTAATTCGATTCTTAGTAGTGATGAGTTGTAAGCATTTATTGAGATTCCATAAGATCGATGTTATAGACTGGTGCTGAGGGCCACAGCTTAATTAACTCCTTCATTCTTATTTTCACTAGCCTTTGCCATTGTTTGCTGTATAGGGCGCTCAAATGGAGGAATGGTGGTGGATGGGGAGGTTCTGAGCACAGCACCCTAAATGATTCCAGACCGACCAATAACGAGAGGACAAGGATGGCCATTCTCTCATAGGCTTGGATCCCAGGACTTTTGCTAATGCAATCACTGATTTCTAAGGTCTTTTTCCTGCAGATAAGTTTGAACATTCAGCATGAGGTGGCAATAGAGTCAGACCATTTGCATCAGGTGAAAAGTGGGCCCGGAATTAATCCCATCCTACATGGGGGAAGAACAGAAAATCTCTTATGCAGTGTGATTTTAGGAGTCCTTGCTACTCCAAAAATATCTATCCTACTTCTCTCTCACACTGTCTAAAAATCATTACGCAATTATTCCTTTGGGCTCAGGTTACCCTTTGATTTCTGGATTATTCAGGATGGGCAAAAAGTCTGGAAACATAGGTAATTATAGAAGATAAATGGGTAATTGTCATAAAAAGACACGACACGTTCAATGATTTTGCATAATGTACTCATTGCGTTGTTCCCTGTTAAAAATATATATCTCAATGCACTGTGCAAGATTACAAGAAACGAAATTTGTGAATGCAGTGTTTCCATCAATCCCTGTACATGCGCATGTGATCTGTTGCCTTATTTGTGTCTCTGATTTGCATCGAATAAACTTGTTTCTTTAACATGCCCCAGAAAAAGTAGCTAAGTGGGTTCAATCTGTAAAAAAAATAATTTATCTGTGTCACCAGATTTTATGACACCTTTATATTTTAAGCTAATACTATATCGCTCTCTAACACCATTTGGAAAATTAATCAAACATTTTATTTGGCATAACGTCATGGAGACTTTGGCTTTGGAATCAGACACACCTGAATTTGAGGTCTGTGTCCTGTTCCTAGCTGTATTAGCTCCTGCACATTAATCAACCTCACTGAGTAAATAATACTGATCCCATAGCTTAATTGGGGAGATTAAATGAGATAATGGATTAAAAGTGCCCAGCACGTTGTTTCTTACATTTTCTGAATAAAATTGATGTTGATATCCTTTGTTCTTCACTGTTCTCCTCCAGCCCCTTCCTGACCTCCCATCCTATCTCCCTGCCTTTAATGCATGAACATTACCCCTTCTCTTTTCTTTCTTTTTTTGTGTGTGTGTGTGGGGGAACAACACTATTTCTTAGATGGGTGTAGGGCTTAGTGCTCTAGAAGCCAGAGATGGGAAGTGGAGGAAGGACCCAGAACCATGGAAAGAGAAGGGGCAGAATACTAAGAATCTTTGCTGCTCACATTTTGCCATGGCCAATCCTGGTCTAGTTCAGACTTCCATGGGACCCCAGCTATAGAGGTTGTAGGCAACCCATTGCTCTGTTGACAGGTGTTAAGTATATCTCAGAGCAAATGCTTTCTCTGCTGGAGCTTCCCTGGGGGTAGGCTACTGCCTACAAATTGCGTTCCTAGACTAGGCAGCACTGAGGGTAGACCTCAGAACCTGCATGGGGGTAGACATTGGCTCTGGGCTTATAGAGTGGTTTAGGCATCGCTACTTTATTCATTCATTTACTTATTCATTGGCAACATCCCCTGGCATCTTCCTTTGTTTCAGGCCACCTGCTAATCTCTATGGATAGAGAGGTGATACAGAGAGGCAGCTCACAGTTCCACATGCCCACATTGCCTTTCTTTGTACTTAGGAAACCCATGCCTGCTATAACAGGAACTCTCCAAAGGAAAGAAATCATTCAAATTCTCACCTGCAAATTCAAACTTAGTGAATAAGAAATTTAACTATTTTCCTAGAAAATTTAGTATCAGAAGCTACGGACAAATATTTGTTTGTTTGTTTTTTATCATATTTGTTTATTTCTCTCCTTGTTAGTGAGAACTGGGGACAGGAATCCAGCTGTGGAAAAAGGTCTGATTACCCAGGATTTTTTTTTTCATTTTTCTAGTTAGGTTGTTTCCTCTGCTAGTTATAATCTCCACCAAAAGTTAAGCAAGAGAAGGGCACCTGAGTGGCTTAATGTCTGCCTTCAGCTCAGGTCATGATCCCAGGGTCCTGGGATCCAGTCCCTCATCCAGTTCCCTGATCAGCGGGGAGTCTGCTTCTCCCTCTGCCTCTGTACTTCCCTGCTGCTGATGTTCTCTCTCTCTCAAATGATTAAATAAAAAATAAAATTTAATAAAGTTGAACAAGAGAAGAAGAATTAATTAGGTACATTTTATTTTATTCCCTTTATCAACAAATATTTTCTATGTCCCTCCCCGTAGACTCAGTGTTCTTCTGAGCTCTATCAGGGATATAAAGAGACATAGGGCACATTCCCTGCCTTCATGGAGTATTCTCAGACTTCTAAAAGAGACAGAATTCACTAGTCTGCAAAGATGGAACCAACTGTGTACAAAATATGGTGGTTCTTGCCAATGTGAGCCCAGAGATGGAAAGCAACAGGATGCACTGGGTTCTCCAGGTAAAATATTGCAGGAAGGAAACCAAGGAAATAACTAAGTTCTAGGAGCATCCCATTTTTCTTTAAATTAACTATCCTTAACCCTCCAAACAAATCTCTGAGACAAGCATTAGCCCCATTTAATCGATGTAAAAACAGGCACAGAGAGGATATAGTCCTATTTCTTAACCTCTCTACAGTCCCATAGCAATTAAGTGTGAAGCTTGAATTTGATTCCGAAACAATTTGTCTTCAGAGCTTTCTTACATAGAACACTCTGGACACTGAGTGGGGCTTGAACCAAGTCTTGACAGATGGGTAGAGTTTGCCTCTTAATGCAGGAGGAGGACAAACATTTCAAGAAGCACTAGTCATTTGGAGGGTAGTGAGTTTTTAGGCTGATGAGACCAAAATGGACTGGGGATAGTGAAAGAAAACATTTTATTTTAAATGAGCTGTATTTCCTGGCATATTTCAGAAGGATCATTGGTATCAATAAATAGTGTTTAAAATAAACAATAAAAACAAATTTGGAGTTGTACCAATGTTTAAGGGTTATAATAATCAATAAACATCTAAACATGTTTATCTTCTTTATATGGTATAGTTTTGCAACAGTTATATAAATCCATTGCTACGGCAGCTTCACTTGGAGGGTGCGGCATAGTGTGGCCCAAGTGAGAAGTGGATCAGCTGCACACTGACACCAGCAATTTGAAATATTTTGTGATTTATGTGATTCAGGAACAAACAAATACTTTCTGGGGAATGTGGACCTTTGAAACTGAGGGAGTAGTTTAGCAATCAACAAGCAAGATATATAAATCATGAGCCTACGTCCTCCTAATGAGCCAGGCTCAAACTACATAAAACAAAATTTAAGAGAACCACGAAGAGAGGCTAATCCAGAATCATAGCGGGAGATTCTAATATATTTGTCTCAGAACTCTACAGATCAAGTAGACAAAGGAAAACTGTAAACGTGTAAAGCATTTGCACAACCTAACTTAAAAGCTCGATCTAATGGTAGATACAGAACCTTGTACACAATAACCAAGAATGCATTCTTTTAAAGCACCCATTGAATGTTTATAAAAATTAATCACATATTAGGTCATGAGAATAGTCTCAACAAATTCCAAAGACTATATTCATATGGTCTATGTTATCTAACCACAAAGAAATAATTAAATTAGAAAAAAAAACAATAAAAGACAGTTATAAACAACAGCAGCTGTCATATTTAAGGGGTAGACATGCTTCTAAAAAACTCAAGTGTTAAAGAGGACAAGTATAGAAATTAAAAACTATTTAGTACTCAGTTAAAACAATAGTATTACATTTTAAGATGTAGCTAAAAGCAGTACTCAGTAGAAAATCTGTTGTCTCTAAGTTCAATTCTGTGTCAATAAAACGTGAATTGGATTTTTTAGGAAACTTAAAAAGTTGTGCTTTTCATAAGGAAGTCAGAAAATTCCAAAATATAGTCAACAGCTTAAACTATTCTCAAATAAGAACAGAAAATGCAGACTTGTGCTACCTCATATCCAGATTAGTTATAAAGCTATAGTAATTAAGGTAGAGTAGTTTGGTATTAGTACATGGGTAGAAAAATAGATCACCAGAACAGAATAGAGAGCTTAGGAATGCTCTGTGGGCCAAGCATCTGTGGGCCCCAGTTTTATAACCGAGGAGGGGACAAAATGAGATAAATCAGAGAGGGAGATGAATTAATAAATAACCCTTCATATGAAAAATTGGTTTTCATACAGAAAACGTAAAATTAGATCACCACTTCACATTATGCATAAAAACAATCTCCCAGTGGATTAAAAAAACGTAATATGAAAAAAAACTTAAAAAGTATTAGAAGAAGGTATTAGAGAATATTTTAGAATCTCAGGATAGGGAATGATCTCTCTAGGCAAAATAGTAAAAGCTTAAATTGAAACAGAAAAAATATTAAATTTGACTACTCAACGTTTTTTAAAGGCACAGTGAATTTAAAATATAACTGACAAAGTAGAAGGAACAAAGGTACTGTATTTTAATGCATATGGCAGACAAAAGACTGTCATCTAAGATGACCTATATTACATATAAATAAGAAAAAGACTAAAAAAAAAGTCTAAAAGAAAATCATCAAGGATACAAATAGTCAATTCTCAGAAGAGTAGATCTGAATAGCCAAAATAAAAAAAGAAAATGGCATGCACGTAAATGTAAATGAGCACAAGTAAAACTGGGAAAATCTGAAGAAAATCGGTGATATGTCACTGTCAATATCCTGGATGTGATGTTACATTATAGCTCTGCAAAATGTTACCACAGGGAACATGACAAAATGTACAAAGAATCCCTTCACATTATTTCTTACAACAGCAAATGAATCTACAGTTATCTCAATAAAAATTTTCCATATGAATATAAATATAAAAAGATACTCTCACTGGTAATTAAAGAAATTCAATTTTTAAACAAGATACTATCTTACACATATAAAATTGGTAAAAATTAAGAACTGTGACTATAACCAAGGTTGGCAAGGAAGTATCTATTTAGAGAAAAGGGAATTCCAGTATTTTGCTGGTGGGAGTGTAATTTGAAGAGCAATTTTGCAATAACTCTTAAAATTGAAAGTGTGCATACTCAACAAATTTCCTTGTAGGTGTATATCTGGATGTAGTATTTTGCATGTGCCCAAGGGGACATATACAAGGATATTATGTAATATTAAAAAATTGAAAACAACTCAAATACCCATGAATGAAAGAGTGGTTAAGTAAATTGTGGTATATAATGGATTGCAAGACAATAATTAAAATGAATGAACTAGATTGTTATGTACGGACATGATAGCTCTTACAGATTTAACATTGATTGAGAAAATCAAACTGCATTCACTATGAACCCATTCATTGTAAGTTTTTCTGTATTGTTTATAAAATTGTATGTAACAAGATATTAAAGAAAGTTTCTTTCTGTTTCAGTTTAAAACTGGAGCCCAAGTCAAAAAGCAAATGTGGTCCCACATTTTTAAATAAACCCCAGTTTTCTGGTGATTGATCCCAACTTTAATCTTTGAAAAAAAAATGGAGAGGTCAAGAAAGAGCATGGGGAATAGAGAAAGGTTTGCTTTGGAAAAAGCATCCAGCTTTGGAATAATGAGAGTCCCCCTTCTATCATTCTGAGAAAGGTGAGGTGCACAGTTCCATCTTAAGTCAGATGAGAGGGGCTTTCGTGGGACCTCTTGGAGGTTGGTGGTCTCCGAGCCGTTTGTTGAACACAGTGGGCTGGCCTGAGGCAGAACCTGAGCAATCAGGGGTTCAGAGGACATGACTGGGGCTCAGTGTTCCAAGGGCCCAAAAGGAGAGAGGCTGTGCTGGGAATGGCCTGGACCAGAGTCAAGAGTGCATCAGTATTTCCCAGAGACAAAATGAGCCATGAAAAGGAGCCTTCCCTTGATTGACTGATTGATTGATTGATTGATTCATTCATTCATTCAACAAATACTTACTAAATGCCTATTATGTGCCAAGCACAATTTTAAGTATTTAAATCAGTAACCAAATAGGTACTGATCCAGGATCTTAGGGAGCTTATATTTCAGTTGGGAGAAGCAGACTAGAAATAATAAACACAAGAAATAATTGAATGATACAGTGTAATACAATGTTATAAGTATGACAGGAAAAATAGAGCAGAGTAAGGGGCATTGGAAGTTCTACGGAAAGGTGGGTGAATGAGGGCAGCAGAGAAGGCTCTATGGAGAAGAGAAGATTTGGGCAGACTTGGAGGGGTAAGAGAAGCTGCCTGCTATGTTTTGGGCAGAGAGACTAGCCAGTTAGAATGCCCTAGAAGGAAGCAGGAACAGCATGTTCACGGGGCAGCGTGGGGCCAGAGGCTGGAGAGGAGGGAGCAGGGGTGACAAGTAGGAGAAACAGTCTGAGGTCGGAGAGGTAATGGGCCAGCAAAGTGCGGGAATGGGTGGGCAGGTTATGAAGGACCCTATAGGCCCTTCTGAGTTCTTTGGCATTGACACCGAGTGAAGTCTGGATTCCTGCAGGGCTTTGAGCAGAGCGGCTGGTATGATCTGCTTGTGTTTCAAGGACCTGCTTGTGTGTCACTAGCTGCTGCACTGAGAATAGACTGTGCAATGGCCAAGGGTGGATGAAGGGTGACCAGTTGGGAGAATTTTTTGCAGTGAACCAGGGGAGAAACGATGGAGTTTAGATGACGGCAGTAGGAGTGAAGGTGGTGAGAAGCAGGTGGAGTCTGGGAAAAACCCAAATGCAAATGAGTGTGAACTTCCGTGAGAACAACTGGACGGCCGCACCAAAAGACACAAAGGACCACTAACAAATCGAAGACATACCATAACCTAAGAGAGGAAGACCACATTGCACAGACGACAATTCTCCGGTAATTAATTTGGAAATATAATGCAATCCCAAGAAAGATACCGACAGTTTGTAAGGTTATTTAAATTAGACAGACTGATTCTAACATTTGACAGTACGATAAAAAGAAATGTCTTCATGGGAAAGCACATCAGAAATGAAGAGAAAGTTGGGAACAAAATTTCCAATTGATATAACTGATTTTGTTAATATAAGACCTTCTACAAATAAGTAAGCAAGTTGACAACTCAGTGGAAAAAGGGGCCAAGAAAAGGAGTGAGCAGTGAAAAGAAAATACAGATAGATTTTAAGCACATGAAATGCTGCTCAAGCTCACTTAGAATTTGCTTTAAAAAAAAAAAAACCACACACACACACAGTGTGATACTGTTGTCACCTATCATGTGGGCAGAAATGAAAAAAAACACGCTGTGGGCCAGATTCCAGGAAACGGGCTCGCTCCTCCATGGCTAACGGAGGTGTCCACTGTTGCTCCCTCTGAAGACTAATTGAAAATAACTATCCCCAATCAAAATGCCTCCAATGTCCTTTGACCTAGAAATACCACTTTTTGGACTTCCCTGGAGATGTGTCTTCATTGGAGAGAAATAACAGATGTATTGGAGTCTTCACTGCAGTATTGTTTTGAATATACAGAAATTAAAAGCTGCTTAAATATCTATAGAAAAGGGACTGGTTAAGTAGGGTCCATCATAGCGCTCAAGGGACCACAAGAGAGCTGTCCAAAACCATGAGGCAGTGATACACGCCAATGAGCAAATCTTTCTGAGATACAGTTCGTGGAAAAAGCAGAACAGATCAGAGTATAAAACACGTGCAAGTTTGTTAAAGATATACATATGTATTGTATGTTCCTGGAATAAGGTAATGGGTGGTCGCCTCTTCGAATGGGAGCTGGGCAATCAGAGGGAGAGACTTTTTTCACCATAGGCACCTGTTGAATTTTATACCATGGGCTCGATTTGCTGATTTAAAACCGTAAGTGATTTTTAAACAGTCATAGTCAATGTGTGAAGAGCACAGGAAAATGGATCAGAAAATATCAAGAAAATTGTGGCTTTAGGAGTGTCATCACGATTCTCTGAGGTGAGTCCGGAAATGAAACTAGTCAACGTTTAAGCGGAACTGGGTTGGGTTTTTTTTTTTGTTTTTTGTTTTTTGTTTTTTTTCCCCTTCTGCAAATTCACTTGAAATCCACCAGATGGCACAAGAAAATACAGTGTGAACAGAACTGGGGTGGTTGGTGCAGGTAACAGATCGGGGTACGTGAGAGACCAGACTAAGGAGAACAAAGTCACTCAAGACTGAGTCCCGATGCCTTCAATTTTCAGTCTAGCCAAGGGGGGAGGGGGGAAGGCTGCTCCTGTTGCATGCCAGACAGGTAACGCTGGGGCTTCTTCAGGTGGTTCTGGTGGTCACAGACGTGGGATGATCTGTATGTCACAGCCTCGGCATGAATGGCTTATTGAGCGCTCAATTCTTCCATGTAGCATTCTCTTTCCTTTTTTTTCTTTCCTCCTTAATCCATACTTAATGCCTTATGAAAAGAGGTATTTGTTTCTTGGTAAGCCATGTTTCTTTAATTAAAGGAGGAGGGTTGGGAGAGGTCTACTGGAAAAGGAGAAAACTCTGGTTTCACAATATGCACTATTTATGAGGGTGCTTTGCTGTTGAAACCTATTAGAGGCCAGCCCGGCCCCGTTTGCCTCTTGCCCTCCCAGGAGACAATTACTGTCCTGCATAACAATTTGAAGCAAATATCGGATGTGGTCGGGAGAACAGTTGCGGCCCTCTCTCCGGCGACCGTTTCTGCTTAGATTTCTTAATTGTTTCCACCACTTCCTTTCCTTGGCTTGTGGCCTTCTGGGTTCTGCAGGATCCTGAATTTTAATAAAAGCCTCCCATCCCCTCTGGAATTCACATATGCAGGCAGATGCCCCCTGGACCTTGGAGACACAGCACCTTAGAGCGGTGCTTTGGGCCCAATTCGTTCAGCTCTGGGGCACTTGGGCCGTCTTCTCAATGCCATACCTTTGCTTTCTGGGCCAGTGGGAAGAAGGGACAATGGGTCCAAGCCACCCCTTGGCTTCCCTTGTCAGCACAGCTCTCCCTCCTTCCAGCCCTAGTGTTCTGGTTTGTTCTTAGCCCCCGAGGAGACGTTTGCCAAGTGCTCTCTTCTCTCATCTTCCTTCGGGTCTGTTTGCAGTGTGGCCTCCTGGGAGACTTTAGGAGGATGGTAAAAGAGGGCATCAAAGGAAGAAATCGGGCAGGACGATTGTTTAGTGGTGCGGTTTTTAGCACTGAAGTACCTAGGCTGGGAGATGTTTTGGCAGGGGGAGGGGGGACTGAGAGCTACCACACCGGATGGCCCGCTTTTTTTTTTCTTCACTCAAATGAGAGACCAGCTCTGCGACGGCTGCTGCCTCTGATTTGCAGGCAAGATGCCGTAACGGGATTTGGGAGCAGCCTGGACCAGGTGTCCGTGTGCGGGACCAGGAATCAGCCGAGGCTCACCTCAGCCCTGTGACCTCAGTCTGGAAACATCCTTACTATGCTGGGCCTTGGTATGCTTATCTCTGCAATGGGGCTGACTGCATCGGCCAAGCCCATCTCAAAGAAGTACTGAGAAGAGGAATACAATCAAAGAACTTTTTAAAGAGATTCTGCAGGTTGCAAATGTTCTGCATCCATAGGATGTCAAAACAGCAACTAAAACCACCCTGCAACTGGCTTATACAGTGGGAGGGGCACTGGTCAAAATCTTAGGGCCATGGTGGGATCTACGAACCTAGCTTGGTGGCTTCAGCGGGATGGGAGGTGAGCGGAGCCCAAAGAGCCAGGCGCGGTTGAGACCAAGTGCTAGGTGATGCTCCGTTGGACTGGGGGGCACACAAGTGAAAACTCCTGCTGGAAATAAAGAGCTGCCTTTTAGGGAGCTGAGACCTTTTGGTGAAAATGCAAAATGATGCTGGAGGTGTCACAGCAGTGTTCCTTGCCCAAGAATACAAACCAAAATGCAGAACGTGCCTTTCCCTAGTTGTATCTGAAACGGTTCCGAGCATCTGCCGGCGATGTGCCCCATTTCTTTGTTTTGCAAAGGGTTTTTACAAAGGTAGTCATTAGCCAGTCTGGAACTGCACACACACACTACTTCTGCACAACAACCATCTAGGCAAGCCGCGTCAGGTACGCTTCCACCGTCTGCAGCAGGATTTTTTTCCATTTATTTTTCAGAGGCCATCTCACCTTCCTGGCAACAGTCGTGGGCTTCCTGACACGTTTCAGGAGCACTGTGTAGATGACAAAGAGCTCTCACAGATAATATCTGCCACCCTGCACGGAGCACTCCACAAGATAGACGTTACCTCTTTTACAGATGAGGAAAGAGGCACAAAGGGATTTGCTGATATGTCCAAAGTTGTAGCATGTGCCAGAGCCAGAATTAGGACTCAGCCCTTTGTTCCACCCCTCCTTCAGCAATGCCATGTAAGAAGTCCCAACAGTCCCGGAAGCATGGAGCTTCGCCATGCTGAATGGGAGAAATGACACGTGGCATCTGTCATGCGACATTTCATCCTGATTCATTCGATGCTGTGCACCAGCTTTTCTAAAATGTGTTGGAATGTGTAGCCCTAAGACTCTGGCGGGAGTGGCGGGGGGCCGAGGGGAAGAGGTAAGAAAGAGCCTTTCCTTGTCCGAATACATCTGGAAAATGCTACATGCTATACCCCCTGCTTTCCCACAATGCACACGTTATTATCTTAAAGGTCTCGAGATGTCTGTTTTACCTTATTTGACCGCATATTTCCCATGCTTATTTGGGCACAGACTTCTTTATATAACATCTATTAAAATCCTGCAGAATTAGTGTGCTGTGCATGAAATACACTTTTGGAGAAGTGTATAAAAAAGATGTGAGGGAAGTTGAGAAAGTCAGAGAAAGGAATCAGAGGAGATGTAAACTCGGCAAGAAGAATCCTGTGAGGACAGGGGGCAGCCTGGGTGAAGGACATTCACCTGGAGTTTGTGGGCTTGATGCTGCACCTGTGTGTCCTCTGCCTCCAACAGATGCTCCGCTCTTGTCTCACTCTCAGCTTCCATCTCCCCACCCCTGAATTGAACAGGCTTGCTGGGGAGATGTCCAGAGTTGTTTCCCACCGAAACGGTCTGTCAGTTTTCCCCAGAAGATCCTGAAACTTAACTCTGTGTCAAACATTTTACTTGATCTAACTTGACACTTACAAAAAGTTGTGAAAATGATCCACAAGTTCCATATACTCATTTCCCAGATTCATTCATTGTTTACATTTCCCCCATTTGCTTTATTGTTCTCTGTCTCATCTTCTTTTTTCTGAACCCTCTGAGGGTAAGTTGGAGACATCATGTTACTTTACCCTTAAATACTCCAGGGTTAATTTTCTTTCTTTCTTTTTTTTTAAGATTTATTTATTTATTTATTTGACAGACAGAGATCCCAAGTAGGCAGAGAGGCAGGCAGAGAGAGGAGGAAGCAGGCTCCCTGCGGAGCAGAGAGTCCGATGAGGGGCTCGATCCCAGGACTCCAGGATCATGACCTGAGCCGAAAGTAGAGGCTTTAACCCACTGAGCCACCCAGGCGCCCCCAGGGTTAATTTTCTAAGAAATAAGGCATTCTCTTATATATGCACAATACATTTACCAAAATCAGGTACTTACATTGATACAAGACTATTAGTTAAGTTACAGTTAATAATCAGATTCCATCAATTTTCCCAGCAAGACATTTATAACTATTCTTTTCCCCCTGATCTCTGCTACCTTCTCATAGTGGGCAAGGTTTAGGTGGAAATTGTTTATCCACCTAAAATGAAGTCAGTGGATCATCCTGTTTCCCCTTTCCTCTTGTTTTAGTACTGGATAGAGGGGCAGAAGAGGCAGGGTACGAATGTTTGAAAAGTGTTCAGAAAAAAACCATGGCCTTATATTGCCCTGCACAAAAGCCCATGGCCCCCGTGTTGATCTGTCTTTATTGAAAACCATAGAGATTTACAGTGATAAAACCTGTTTGGTTCATGGTGAAAATTAACACTTTCTGAAAAAAAATTTTTAGTCACTCATTCCTTTATTCATTTTCACTGGGGATATATCTCTCCTTAGATTGCAAATACTTTTGAATTATATCAGGCAATTTCAAGGCATGGTGAGAGACTCAGTTGGCTAGAGAAGGTTTATACAGAAAAAGAGTGGAAGATGTGCCTAGAAAGGTAGGTTTGGGACAAGCCTTGAATTAAATAGGTCACCTAGGATTTTATTCTTTCTTCTTTTCCCTAGTGAGAAAGATTACATCATGATCTTCCAGCACTATAGGGCTGAAAGTTGAAAGAGCACAGACTTTGAAAATCCTAGGGACCAAATCTCAGTTCAGTCATTTATTAGCTGAGTATCTCCTCTGACCTCTCCGAACCTCATTCTGTAAAATGCAGCTGTTAATAATGCAGACTCAGAGGTGGGATTCGATGAGCTCACATATACAGGGCTAGTCTTCCGTTTCCCCAACTCTGCATCTCTCATATCCCCAAGCTCTCTCCTATATTGAACGCTGAGAGTCTAATATCAACTCACAAGGGTTTATTGTTTACCTGACACCTATAACTTGGTGTGTGGGGAGGGGCGAGGAGGAGTTCTGGAATAAGCATATCCTGACGCTGTAAAATACCTCAATCTTAGTGGCAATTTTGACATTTCAGCCCAGAGTTTTATTATTTCCTTCTGATGTGTATTTGGTCACCATCCTCTTTACCTTTTCCCCCCGGATTCTTTCAGTCTGGTTGGAGACCTTAAACATGCTAATACAGTTTCATGATAAAGGGTCCCACTGCAGGTGCTGGGGGAGTGGAGCCAAGGCTCTCCCTTCCTCCTAGAGGAGACGGGCTGGGTCGGGTGCTAGGAGGAAGTGCATCAGAAAACGTGTGTGCGTCTAGTTGGGAAGCCTTCCTTTTCTTGCTCCAAATTTTGCAGAGATTTTCACTCTCCTCAGAAACCCATTTGGGAAGAATTTTGGCCAGGTCAGGGGTCTGTGGGAGACCATTCTTATCTGGAGCTGGAGCTGGGACTGGAGGCCAAAGGAAGCATCATTGCAGGAGTAATCAAGTATATTGTGTCTTTGGCTCTGGAAAATTAATTCCAAAAGGCACGTATAGCCACCATTCTCATCCTTTTTAAAAAAGCATATAATGGACACATAGCCAGCAATAGCCAACAAATGCCAAATATACCCAAGTCCATCATGTTAATCGCTGTAGAGAAAAGCCAGCAACCCGTGAACCCTTCTTTTGGCTTCAGGTGGGTGGTAAAATAATAAAGGGGGAGGATCGGAACAAGATGAAACAAAAATGATAAATGGAAACCATTTTCTTTCAAGGGGCTCTCAAAAGAAGCAGTGTTTCCCCAGCACCACCCCCACGCCTCCCAGCCGGTATAGACTTGCTCGACACAATGACTGGCATTTCCGTTCTCAGGTAGAAATACTCCAAGTAAAAAACTTGCTCGTGCAATTGTGTTGTTATGGACTCGTGTGATATGTCTGATGAATTGAGTTAATTCATTCTTTAACTTAACTGGCAAGATGTGATGGTTCACATTGAAAGCATGAATAACCATTTTGTTCCTTGAATGATTCCAGTTTAATGCCTCCTGATGTCAGTGTATTTTGCCCAGGGTAAAAATTGCCAGATGAATTATTCACTGCTTGATGGAATGAATGGGACCATGTTTGCCCACAGAATGTTAGCTGTGGTTATCTGACACGATGGGGCACAGCAGATGCCTACAAAGGACAATGGATAATTTAGAATATGGTTCTAAGGGCCCAGCCATTGCAGTTAAGATCTTTAGAGGAAGCATAGCACCTTTTTGTCTTGTGCCACACATCGAGATGGCCTCAGTGAGCCAAGAAAACTCTTGGCCTTTAACAAAAAATAAAAAAATTAAAAAAAATCTAGGTATGGTTCTGCAATGGACATTTTTATCTTTGGTTAAGTCTTGGGTAGTGGAGAATAGAAGGTAGTGGGGGGAGGAAAAACATTTAAGAAGAATTTAAAATAAATGAGGAAATTAGTGATTTCACCAATGTGAAAATCAAATACTTTTGGTGAAGGAGAAATAATGTATGACTAATAATAAAGAATCTGAACTTCGATTCTTGAACCAAACTCCCTTGGCTTAAGAGCATTTGGGGTGAGTTATCTTCCTGACTGTAGTGCCCAACCTTGCCACTGAAATGCTTCTGGCTTAATCAGAACGATTTATAATCTGGAGAGGCAGTTAATGCAACTTAGTGGGAGCTGATAAATGAACCACTGAGTTTACTTATACAAATAAGTGGGACATTAATCTTGACTTTGAATTTCCCCATTGGGTTCACTTTATAACCATTTGTGATATTATGAGTGACAGGAAGGAAAGATTGGCAGGTTTTAATGGTTGGCAAAACTTTTCTAAATGTCTTTGAACTTTACAAATAAGACAAATAAGCCCTGAGATTGAAATACACATTAAACTGGCTTCCATCCTTTCGGTGTTCATAACTTACTATAACTGGTGGGCAACTTGTTAAGTTAGCACAGCATTCAAAATCCACCCGGAGACAAAGCTGAAATCACAGCTGGGTTTTAGGGCTCTCTGCAGCTGAGTTGGGTAACTCCAGCTGGCCTGCTGGCATCTGTGTCCTCATTGTAAATCTGCGGGGGAGAGAGTGTCCACCCCTGGTTCAAACAGTTCTGGCCAAGAGGTAGAGTACATGCCTGCAAGTTTCAATCTCTGTTGTGGACGGAGAGTTAATTCTCAGAGAAGGGAAATCAAGGGGTGGAAAGTCACCCATGAGAGCCAAATAATGGCCCCCAAGAGATGTTCATGCACGTTCCAATTCTCAGAAACTCTGAGTCTTACCTTGTTTGGCAAAAGGGACTTGCAGATGATAGGTTAAGGATGTTGATATGGCGAGATTATCTTGCATTATCTGGATGGACCCTAAATGTAATCACAAGCGTCCTCATGTGAGGGAGCCAAGAAAGTCAAAGGAGGAGGTAGGAGAAGTGAGAACAAAAGTAAGACGCTGGAGTGATGGGAAGAAGGCGCCATGAACCAAGGAATGCAGGCATCCTCCAAAAGCTGGGAAAGGCAAAGAAACACATTCTTCCTCAGAGACTCCAGAAGGAACCATCCCTGCCCACACTCTGACTTCATCTCAGTGAACTGATTTTGGATATGTGGCCTCCAGAACTGTGAGAGAATAAATACATTTGTGTCCTTTTGAGCCACTAAGTTCATGGTAACTGCAGTGATAGGAAAGGAATCCAACATCCAAAGGGTTCCTACTTCATTCATTCTGTTGTTGTCATCCTGCTCTGCACCTCCACATCAGTTCTGAAGCCTAATTTCTTAGTGTCATATAGTCTTGTTAGTTCGTTGCAAAAGAGCTATTGAAATATAGACCCTCGTGTCACTTCCTCCAAATCAGAAGACTCTTGTGTTTGTGCTAATACTGTGCTCAACCGAAAGGTCTATGTTTCCAAAAGGAAGTGGAGCCTTCCACTTTACATGGGGTGAGGCGCAAATAACTGTTGATGGAAGGAGAAATAAATGAAGGAAGGAAAACAGAAAAAAGCCATTAAAAATCAACATGTAACTCAACTGTTTCTGTTTTAATGTTAAATGAATTTCAGAGTTAAATCTCTTGGAGGAGAGAATAAATGTGGAAATCCACCCCTGGGTTTTAAATTAGCCTTTGTTTTCATTTGAGTCTAATAAAAATGCTAAAGGAAAACCTGATTTTGTCCTCCGAAATAACTCTTTGAGCATCTTTTGGATATGTCTGCAGAAGGTATGTTTTCTTTTTACTTATTTCCCCCTGCATCACTATCAACTAGATCATATGTTCCTACAAAAACCCACTTTGTAGGGAGAAGCATGTCAAGTCATTACAACGATCCTGCTAGTCCCGTCAGAACAGCCTGAGACCTAGTGTTGGGTCTTTGATTCTCAGCTATTTTCCCCATTCCTTTCTTAAAGAGAAGGAGAGAGAGGCCAGGGGAGGGACAGGGAGGGAGAGGGAATCTTAAGCAGGCTCTACGCCCAGCATGGAGCCTGACCTGGGACTTGCTCTCACAACCCCGAGATCATGACCTGAGCTGAAATCAAGAGTCAGATGCTTAATTGACTGAGCCACCCAGGGCCCCCTATTTTCCCCATTTCTTAATGGGGGGAGGAAGAGTTAGCAATTATTAAAAACTCTAAATCTCCTGAGTTTTTATTGACAAATTCCAGGCCTTCTCTGATCTTCATTCTCCCTCAATAATGACCATCTTGAAGCTGTCTCTTCTTCTATCCCTGTCACTTTGTTCTTCCCTGACTTCCCTCCAACCTGTCTGGTCGTCATGCCTCTGCTTCTCTTCCGTACCTTTCTCTTTAACTGTAGGCATCTCTCCTGTGCGAGTACTCACTTCCTGCTCTCTTTCTCCTCTGTGCTCACTTTCATTTTGATGACAAGGTAAGACTCTCTTTTTATCCTGATCTCCAACCCAGAAGCTAAAACCACCCCTCAGGGGTGTCTCGGTGGCCCAGGAGGTTAAGGGTCTGTCTTTGGCTCAGGTCAGGATCCCAGGGTCCTGGGGTCAAGCCCCAGGTCTGGCTCCCTGCTCAGTGGGGGGGCCTGCTGCTCCCTCTCCCTCTCTTTCTGCCTGCCACTCTGCCTGCTTGTGCTCTCTCTCTCTCCCTATCAAATAAAAAAACAAATAAACAAATAAAATATTTTAAATAAATAAATAAATTAATTAAATAAAACCACCCACCAGACAATCCTGCTTGGGTAGGTCATCACCTATCATATACCAGCAACCTTCAATACACGCAGGGTCTCTTCTGTCCTAGGCTCCTTGCATATGCCGTTCCTTCTCTCTGAAAGTCCTTTTTTGCAGATCAAAATTTAAATATCACTTCCTTATGGAAGCATTCTCTGACCACCCAGACTACATTTGCTCCCCATTGTAGGCTCTCTTAGCACCTGGCCGAGAAAAATAATTATTTAAAATACTTTTTTGAGGAAAAAGGAAGAAATAAAAAATAAAAATTAGTCCCCCTTTAAGAAGGAAGTCAGTTTCAATTAAAGGGAAATCATAAAGCACATCAATTGGGACTAAAAATATATTGTTTTTCAGAAAACACGTTGTAAAATACTTACAAGGAAGCTGAATTTACAACTTAGTGAACTGAACCAAGAGCTTTGGTTAGGTGACTCAGTGACTAAATAAAGGTTCTAAGAATGATCAAATATGATATGCTCTGCTTGCTAGCATGCAAAGTTGTTATGCTCTTTTAAGACAGAGCTTGTCATTACCCATCTGACATTTAAACCTCAATGTTTAGATAATTGTGGAAAAGCATAAACCATGGCTGGTGTAGAAGACTGTTCATGAATTATATCTATTGTTAACCATTTTAGATAAAACTGAACTTAAAATGAACTCTCTTCGGTTTTTAAAAAATATGGCTCACCTCTTCTGCCATATAGGTGATTTTTGAAAAAATCTCTTTTGGGGTGCCTAGGTGACTCAGCTGGTCAAGTGTCTCCCTTTGGCCCAGATCATCATCCCACGGTCCTGGAATGGAGCCCTACATCAGGTTCCCTGCTCAGTGGGGAGTCTGCTTCTCCCCCTCCCTCTGCCTTCTTCCTCCAACCCTGCTCATGCTGTCTCTCTCTCTCAAATAAATAAAATCTTTAGAAAGTAAATAAATAAAAAATAAATTTAAAAGATCTCTTTTATGATAGAATTTACATACCATACAATTCACCCATTTAAAGCGTATAATTCAATTCAAAGTTATGCGACAGTTACCGTGGTCAAGAAATCCTGTATGTCTCTACGGTCATTACCTAATCTTTCCAGCAATCCCCCTCCCCCAGCCCTGGGCGACCACTAATCAGCTTTCTGACTTGTTGGATTTGCCTATTCTAGACATTTCATATAAATGGAATCATACAATATGTGATACTTTGTGACCAGCTTCTCTCACTTAAGAAAATGTTTTCAGAGTTCATCCATGTTATGGCATGAATCAGTCCTCCATTCCCTTTAATGACTGAATAATATCTTATTGTATGGACGTACTACATTTTATTTGCCCATTTATCAGTTGATGGACGTATCTGTTGCCTCCACTTTTTGGCTTTTGCAAATAACGCTGCTATGAATGTGGGAACTCTGAACTCTGAACTTTGAGAGCTGCTTGCTCCTTTCTTTCCTCCCTGTAGTCATTTAAAAATAAAAGATGGCTTGAATATTTCTAAGTCTGAAACTACAACACAAAATATTTTTTATTCTTTGACAACCCTGCAGAACTTATCACACCTATCGTTAGGTAGTAAACGACATGTAACTAGGCAGTGTTGGTCTTTCCCCTCCTCTGTGAGCTCCTTGAGACCAAGGATCACGTGCCTGTACCCCAGGCACCTGGCCCAGCAATTAGCATATATTCAATGTTTCTCACCTAATTAATTTTGCTTGGCCCCTAACCCCAGAATGGCCACTCCTCCCCAGTTCCCCATTTCTATAAATGGCATTACTGTCATCTCAGTTACTTGAAATCCAGATCAGAGCTAGAGTTGACTCTCTTCCCTTTTGCATTCTTCCTCTACATCTGACCAGTCAGCAATTTTCTTGAAATTGTTTTTCAGAGATTTGGAGGATGAGTTCTGATGGGAAAGGTATCTATAAAAGTCTGTGGGAGAAAATAAAAAGGTTCAAAGAGGAATTTCCTGAGGTTGATTCTCAACACTTGTGTACATTCCTTTTTTACCACACTACCCAATCTAGACCCTCACACGTGGCCTCCCTCCTTACCTTCTCTCCACATCTAAGCTATTTTGTAGAGTTTTCAAAGTAATCTTCACAAAAAAACAATTATATCACTTCACTTCCCTTTTCATGAATCACAGTGGTTTCCCACTGGCCACAGACCAGAAGCCCTCAACCCAGAGCTGGAAGATTTCCACAGCACAATTCCTTATATTGTGAAGCAAATAGCCACCTCAGTTTTTTTCTAGCACTCCCTGCTCCTAGTTATCAGAGGACAGATTCTGCCTACCTAGCTCATTGGTATATTGGACCTAGATTGTTGGATTAATCGCTTACCATTGGCTAGGAAGGCAAGTACTGGTAATTTGGAACACTTTTCTATCCAGGTCTCATTGGCCAATACAAAGATATATTTGACTCAATATTGTGTATGTTATATTCCAACCCAAAACAGTTATCTTGATTTTTCCACCTTCTTTCCCAAAAGTGAGTTACTCATAACAACATTCTATAGGAAATTCCTTATGTACAGGAACTCCTTACTTTCCCCTCACAGAGAGGAACAATAGTAAATCTCCCACAGACTGTGTCTTATACAAGCTCGTATCTTCCACGGCACTTGCTATGGTGACTTGTATATGGTAAAAGCAAAGGCATGGAGAAAGTCCTATTTTTTCTTAGCAAAGAATTTTTCTCCCCATTCCCCTAGGCCAGAAATGTTTGGTTTTGATAAGCGGATAATTAGATATGCCATTCGGATTTGGAGATGACAACTTTACTTCAAGGGGACTGTTGGGATGACCACAGACAGTTGCTTAACTGACTTCCAGAGAAATTTGTCCTGGTTGATTATACCAGTTTTTGCTTCGTTAGGTAGTGCACACCACTTTGAACTGTTTGGGGCAGTGATTTGGAGAATGGGTTCTAAGGGGAAAGGAAGGTCCAGTGATTGGTATCAAAAAAGGGCTGCAGGGGAAAATACAAAGGTTCAAAGAGGAGTTTATGAAGGATGATTTCCATGTGGTCTGCAGTCCTAACCCTCTCCCCGGTCTGCTCACAAAGCTTCAGTAAAATCTGCATTGTCCGCAAATGCTTAATGGAAAGGATTTGCTATTTGGGACTAAGCCCATGTTGAGTTAGACGTCAAAGTTTGTACAAGACAGCAGTGTCTGCCCATGGAGGACAGCCATATAGAGTTTGCATATATATTAAGTAAATATGTATGATTTTAATATGCTTGTTTTGTCTTTTTAAAAGGATATAATACTTCCTTTACCTCTAGGTTATTCATAGAAAAAGTGTTCGGTGAAGAATGTGCTGTAATTTACTTTGTCTTTAAAGGAGGAAGGAAAGAAAGTTTCATAAGCACCCGCTGGATATCTTTTTGTAACAGATGTTCACGTGTAATCTCATTTCATCTTTTCAACCTTTAAGTATTATTCTAATGATAATTACCTTCATTTTCTAGATGAGAAAACTAAGGCTCAATGGACTTAGGTCACTTGTCCAGATAAGTATTACTAGGAAGTGACAGACACAGAATTCTCTTTGACACCAAAGGCTTCTTTGAATTATACCATGAACTTCAATAAGAGAGAGAGGGAAGTGTGTGTGTGTGTGGGGGGGGGGGGATTGTATTATATAAAGACAAGCTTCTTGATGTTCTTATGTCATTCATTTTCCCATTGAATATTAATTATGTAGCAACGATTGGCGAGTCCTAGACGTCCTGGATTTAATTTTTTGTAGCATATTATGAAATATAGTTGTGAAATGTATCTTTTAACTTGAAGAACCACCCTCCCCAAACCCTCTATAATTTGTATGACATGGGTAGGTTAATAGCCTAGCTTTTCTTTGCTGCCACAAAGCTAGAATATTTTACCCATTCCTGATTATTTTGTTTCCATAAGTAGAGAGTTGGAGATGAAACTGTTTTCCAGTTTCCTTAACAATGAGATGTCTTTGGATTTACTGCCTACCTCAAAAGTTAGAGCTTGCAAGAATTGTGCATACTGAGTATGTTATTGCACTGGGTCACAAAATTATTGAACTATCTTTAACAATGCCCTCTCCTAAAATCCATGAAAAACTGAGTTTTCATTTCAACTCCAGTGATGACAATGGCTTACTTCTTGTAAGATGAACTGTTGGTAAATAAGTTACAAGCACGCGAAACTGGGTACTTCTGGTTACAGGAGAAAGTCACTATCTATTGGTGACCATTCAAGAATGCAACCACAAGCCAGTGTTGTTGTAAGACCAAGTTGCCATTTTGATTCTTTAATGATATCTAGTCCAGTAAAAATGCCATTTTCAGAAGTCAATTACCAACAAAGTTGGGGTGGATTTTGTGGTTGGTTCATTTGCAAATTGTTCTTGGGAGTCCGGAGAGAAGATTCTGACTACTTCTTCAGTAATTTGTGTGCTACTACAGAATTGAGTCAGATCTAGTTTTCTTTTGAAGGTACAATGTATTGGAATATGTATGAATACCTTGGCTGGCTGAAAAAAAATTAGTTACCTTTCAAGAGAAGCAAGACAAATCACTTTGTGCAGATATGACTTGTCTCGGTGAAGATCTTTGTATTCCTGATTTTGACTGACCCGTGTTCGCTAAGTTAGTGTTTGACAGCTCTTGTCTGGGCCTAAATGAGCACAATCTAATCTCTACAATTGTGCCGACCTCCCTTAGCTTTGCTCAGTTGGTTTTTCAATTGCATTTAATAAGCACCTATTACATGGTGAGCACTGCTTGGGTAAAATTTGAATGGACTATTGTTTCAGCAGCATAAGGTTTAGAGAGAGTTTTCTTGTAGCTAAAAATGGAAAGCCTTCTGTTTTCAGCCATAGCCACACTAGATTTGGGAATCAGTCACCTTCAGGTGGGCAGAGATTCTCATTAGAATTCCACATTCCAGAAGTCAGCTTGAGCCTCTCCAGCCACAGACTCTCAAGGTCTGTGCATGTTCCCCAGGGCTGCAATTTCATCTTCTTTTCTGGGTCCAAGTTCTTCTTTCCATGGAATCTCACCCTAGCCTCTTCCACGTTTCCCTTCTGCCAGTCAAACCAGACTCTAAAGTATCCAGATATAAAGATTAAAAAAACTTTTGCACAGCAAAGGAAACAGTTGACAAAACCAAAGGACAACTGACAGAATGGGAGAAGATGTTTGTAAATGTCTTATCAGATTAAGGGCTAGTATCCAAAATCTATAAAGAATTTATCAATCTCAACAGCCAAAGAATAAATAATCCAATCAAGAAATGGGCAGAAGATATAATAGACATTTCTCCAAAGATATACAAATGGCCAACAGACACATAAAAAAATGCTCAACGTCACTCAGCATTAGGGAAATACAAATGAAAACCACAATGGGATACCACTTCAGACTGGTCAGAATGGCTAAAATCAACTAGTCAGGAAATGACAGATTTGGGTGAGGATGCGGAGAAAGGGGAACCCTCTTACACTGTCGGTGAGAATGCAAGCTGGTGCAGCCACTCTGGAAAACCATATGCAGGTTCCTCAAAAACTTGAAAATAGAGCTACCCTGTGACCCAGCACTTGCGCTACTGGGTATTTATCCCAAATATACAAATGCAGTGACCCGAAGGGGCACCTGTATCCCAATGTTTATAGTAGCAATGTCCACAATACCCAATGTCCACAATATCCAAAGAGCCCATATGTCCATTGACAGATGAATGGATAAAGACACACACACACACACACACACACACACACTAGAATACTACTTGGCTATCAAAAAATGAAATCTTGCCATTCACAATGATGTGGATGGAACTATAGGGTATTATGCTAAGCGAAATAAGTCAATCAGAGAAAGACAATTATCATATGATTTCACTCATATGTGGAATATAAGAAACAAAACAGAGAACATAGGGGAAGAGAAGGTAAAATAAAACAATTTAAAATAAGAGAGGGAGACAAACCATAAGAGACTCTTACGGAAACAAACTGAGGGTTGCTAGAGGGGAGAGGAGTGGGAGATGGGATAACTGGGTGATGGACACTAAGGAAGGCACGTGATGGAATGAGCACTGGGTGTTATAGGCAACTGATGAATCACTGACATCTACCTCTGAAACTAATAATACACTATATGTTAATTAATTGAATTTAAATAAAAATATTTAAAAAAATATTTAAATACAAAAATACAAAATACAAAAATAAACTATCCAGATGTAAAATGCGGCCCCCTTTCTTTGAGTTCCCCAAAACACCTACCCACTCAAGCATATGTGCCTTTACTAGTAACTACAACTAAGTGGTCATTGAGTATCTGAGATATTGAGAGTCAAAGTAACACTTTCTAATAAATAATTCCAAGCTGGGTAAAGGTATTTGAATCTTTTGTTTCTTTTGTCCTCAGACAAATTTGGTCTTTTTTTTTAATAAGAAGCAGTTTATGATGAAGAGACTCCATAATTCTGTAATGAATTCATTAGCCAGACTATAAGTTTCATGCAGAGGTCAATGCATAGCTAACCCACATCTCATAGAGGCACTTCCTTTTTCTCAGTTGATGAATAAAATCCTAATGGAATAATTTCATGGCAAAATAAAATTTCTCAGTGCGTCTCTGACTTCTGGACCATGTTTGGTCAAGGCTAATGACACACTATGCTAATAAATAGTATGCAGTGGAAAAATACATCTAATGAGGTTGTGGGTAGCACTTTATCCACTTTAAAAAGAGTTTGTTTTTATACCTTTCTGTTTTTTGTACATTCCAAAAAGAGCCATTTGATCTGATTGAAAGCAATTGTGAAAATCAAGTCAATTTAACATCAGTTATAAAAAATAATATTTAAAAAATAATAATTTTTTAGAATGAACTGAGTGACTTAAGAAATATGCAGTTTATTTCCTTTCTTTGATCACCAGAACAAAGTCACTGTAATTTGCATAGATTAAATTATAACTGAAGATTTAGCAGGGAATTGAGATTACTAGGGAGTGAAAAGAACACTCTTCTGTGGCCAAAGGATTTTTTCCAGAACTGTTTTGTTGAAATGCTGTATACATAAAGAAAGCCCCAATGCATTTTGGCAACTCTAACCCTGAGATTTACATCTTTTGCTATTTCACTTTAAAAAATATTCAAAAATGCCTTTTATCTGCCTTTTCAGCCATTTAATTTCATTCTCTACAATATACCCTAGACATGTTGAATTTGATTGCCTGCAGAATGAATTAATGAACCTTTTATGTCAATGCGAGTTTACTAACAACATTCGTGACATTTTCAAATCAATCCTTCTGTGTTCTCCAATTATGGTCTCATTGTGGCCAGGCACCATCCCAGGGGAAAAACAAAGGGAGAAAGGAAGGGGGGATCAACATACTTAAAACTGACTTCAGAAAAGCAAATTAATAAGGGGAAGTATATCTAAGTTATGTTTTTTGTTGTTTGTTACATTAAATGTAGAATGCAAATGCATATTCTTTAAGTGTTTTGGCAATTGTTCAAAAATGTGAATTATTCTGCCATAAGGCAAAAACGCTTTCCTTTGACCTCTATATCCATAGTTAATTTACTTTTTTTTTTTCATCATGGGGCCATTTCTAAACTTTAAAGTAAATATTATTTACACAGCACATGTACTAAGACATGTATTAAGACTGTTGACTAAGTCTTAAAACATCTCATGATGAAAATATAAAATGATTTGGGATGAAGGTATTTAATGCTCTAGCCTGTTTTCATACTATGTAAATAAGTCTTAAAATGTGTATAGTTATACGTACACATTACATATATTACATATATCTGTAATTTTGTGGTCCTTTAACTCTCCTGATCACTACACCCTCGATGTTCCAAATCCTGGCAGGGGGCCTGGGTGGCTCAGTCAGTTGAGTGTCAGACTCAGTTTTGGCGCAGATCATGATCTCAGGGTTGGGGGATCGAGCCCCGAGTCGGACTCCATGCTCAGTGGGAAGTCTGCTGGGGATTCTCTCCTTCCCTCTCTCTTAGCCCCTCCCCCATTCATTCATCCTCTCTCTCTCTCTCAAATAAATAAATAAAATCCTTAAAGAAAAAGTCACATCCTGGCATCCTTTCTGGTGACACTGTGTCCCTCACTATATCAGTGTTTCCTAACAGGTAATTCAGAATACACTGACATATTTTCTCTTTCATAGAAGTGCCACTGAATTTTCATTGTTGCATAAAATTTATTTGTGCTTCAACTGAGGACACACGTTATGTTCTGTGATAGGTTAGATGAAACATTGCCAGCAGTTCTTAACAACACGATGTAAGGTATAGTTTTCCAAAAATAAGGGGTAAAAGGAAAATAAATGTGTCAACCCGGTGACAGTTTAGACCTATACTTTCCAATATGGCAGCCATTCATCACATGTGGCTATTGTCTTGAAATATGGCTAGTCCAAGTTGAGATGTGCTATAAATGAACAACACACATCAAATTTTGAAGACTTAGTGCAAAAGAAAATTGTGAAATATCCCATTAATACTTTGTTATGTTGATTACATATTGAAGTGTCAATTTTGGACATATCACATTAAATACATTTTTCTGTTTCTTTTTACCTTTTAAAAATGTGGCTACTAAAAATATAGCTTTAAATTCCAAATGCAGCTCTGATTATGTATCTTTTGGACAGTGCTGGTATGGGATCAGATGTTTATTAGGACATGAAAGAACTGCCTTATTAATATATAAGAAAACATGGTCAGGTCAAGAAAGTTTTCCAATAGCTGTCAAGTACTAAAGGATGCATGAATAGAAGTGCTATCATATTGTAGTTATGACTATGTAAAAGTCACTTAGAACGGGTTTAGTCCTGTTCTGAATTACGCTTTATTTTTATTTATTTATTTGAGAGAGAGCGAAAGCTAGAGATATCACAGAGGGAGGGGGGAAGCAGACTCCCCGTTGAGCAGGGAGCCAGATGTGGGGCTCGATCCGAGGACCCTGGGACCGTGACCTGAGCCAAAGGCAGACGCTTAACCAACTGAGCCACCCAGGCACCCTGTTCTGGACTTTTAAAACCTTTCGGTGTGTACCCATCTACAGGAGGCCAAGGACAGGCAATGTGTCCTTCAGTTGTAGGTTAATGTGGAAGCTCTGCATGTTCTCTATCCTATCTTCAGTGACACTTTTGTCTGTGACTTTCATAAACTGCATTCTAATTCAGATGCTTAAGTTCAGGTTAGATAACAGAAAGAGCAGGAAAAAACAATCACTTCTCCTGTCACTGGATCTCTAATTTAGACCATCAGTTGTGTTGCAGGGAGCACCACTGCTCCACTCTGCTCATCCCTCCTCGCCTAGAATCACTCTCCTGTCCAAGGAGATTTACCCTTGACCTAGTGTCTTCCATAGGTGTGCCTTTTTTGGGGAGTTGGCAATCCTTGTCCTTGGAACTGCTGTAAGACAAATAAGCATTTTTTGAAGGGATTGGGTTTCGAAGTAAAAGGTGAGGGCCTGATGGTATTCCAAATGCACGTTAACTCTTCGAGGGCCAGTGGTTCTTGTAGGATGTTCTCACTCACTGTGCTCCAGTTCTCGGGCTGCTTCTCCCCTCTCATTTGTTCCATTCTGGAAAATTTCAAGCTAAAACATCTGTTTTGAAGTGCTGTGCTCCTTTCTGGACAACAGGTTTTTTTTGTTGTTTTTTTAATTCTCGAATTTGCTTATTTCTTCCTTATCATCCCCAGATGTTTTGTCTCCCCGCCCTCCACCTTATTATTTCTCATTTTAGTAATTGTGCAAGCCCCAGGAGGACTGCTGGCAGATTCCCTCCCCCCCCCCCTTTGGGTCACCCTGCACAGCTCTCATCAAGAATTCTACCTTTGCTCTTTGCCCATCTTTCAAATAGACCTTGGGTCAAATTCATGAAGGATTTGGGGGATGGGGGAAAATGGTAGGCAGTAATTTCTATCTTCAAGTTAATATGATTCGCCTTGGAACCATAGTATCTGCACATAGGGGGAGTTAGGTAGGATGGACATGCTTCACAACCTAAAAGTTTCTGTTCACATTTTGTCTATTAAAAGTAAAGCAGAGGAAGCATAAGAAGGTGGGTTTTTTTAAGCAATAAAATTTTGTCATTTCTATTTTTAAAGAACTAAGGTAAAAGCATATAAATCAGCCATAATGTTATAGGACAAGAACCCATAACAATCCTTATACTAATTATAAATATAATAATAACAACGCATCTGACCTAGTGTCTTAACAGTTTCTAAGTGTTTTTATGTGCAGTCTGGAGCAAAGGGAACAGCTGGGAGTCTGAGGCCCTCCAAGTACAATAGTTGAAGCCCGGAATTTTGGTTGGACAAGACTCTGGAAAACGCTGTGTAGACCTGGGCAAACCATTTTCCTTGCATATACTTCTGGGGCTTTATTCACACCAGGCTTTGATTTTGTATCATTTCAGATTTCCCAGAAAACATAGATGAGGAAACATAAACATCTATGTCACTATAAGAAAATTCCATTCATGCCCATTTCAGAGAAGAAGAAATAGAGAGGTTAAATTCTTTATCTAAGGTCACACCACTGGTTGGTGTTAGACGAAGGGTCAGAGTTCATGCCCTCTGCTGAGGTCTGGCAGGACACTTGGCGGGCAAAGTCAGACTTCAGGGCCGCTGATCTCTGAGGATGCCTTCCATCCTCTGCCCTTCAACTTCAGGCTGTGGATCACGGGAAACTCCATCTCAAACTACCGGCTTCTTGTGATCTTCCCCCTCGCTCCAGGCTGTGATGTGCTGAGGAAGACAGGAGTGTGTGAATGAGGAGGTAAAGCCAGGTCTCTGGAGGGTGAGAACTGAGGCCACCAAACTGACCGGAACTCCTGTCCGAGAGAGTGAGACACACACACACACTCTGGGCCTCCGGAGGCTGGGTGAGGCTCCATTCCCTGGTCGCGATCCCTGGAGACGAACAGAGTTGAGGAAAGGGCCTGTCATCTTCCAGACTGAGTTTTCTGAATGTCGAATTGGAGAAAGAAAAGATAAGGGAGGGAAGGAGGGAAGTGGAAAGTCACTATTATGTCTACAGAGCTTTAGAACACACGCCCTCCCAGCAAGTGAGGGGGATGGATTTGACCCTGGCTGAGCAAGCAGAAGGTGGTGCTGACATAACTGAGGGTATTATTAGGACATTCGCTTATTCCTTGAGAAAGTGTCTGTGAAATGCCCACTGTGGGCAAGGGTTTTGCAGGGGGCAATCTATGGGGCGGGGGAAGAAGTTATAGTTAAGTGGGAGAAAAGCAGTTGAATCCATATAAAGACAGAGGGGGCGGGGGGGCGGGGTGGGAGTGGAATGATTTGCACTTTTAAACACCAAAGCGAGGGTAGTCAGGAACTGAGTCGGGACACTGACCAAATGGGATGAAGATCTGGGTCAAGGCGCTGGGCAGCCTCCGTTCCGGGTTTCCCTGCCATGTCTCCATCCTATGGCAAGAGCAGTTCGGTCAGAAAAGCCACATGCAAATTCAGGAAACAGAAATGTGTACGAGGGCTCTGTGTGGCCTGGTTTTCTCCCCTGAGGAGGAAGGCCTGGGGACAAGTTTCTGAGGGTTTGTGCCACAAAGAATGACACTAGGAGGGCAAATATTAAATGGTTTGTTAGAGCCTGCCCACTTGAGAGAGTCTCCATTTACCCGCCAGGGGCCCACCCAGTCACTTATGAGCCTTGGGGGTGGCCCTGTCCTGCCAGCGGCCTGCAGTTAGAGCACAGGATAATCTGAATTCCTTCCACCTGCTGTGCTCATGTGTGTGCTTGCTCCTGCGCTCCCCTATTTGAGGCACTCACTAGCTGCCAGGATTTAGGATTCACACTGCTCTTGGGATGGTTTCCTCCCTGGTCCTCTGTGCAAAGTCAGAGCTTCCTGAGAACACTCCCGGGAGAACGTATTTGTTGTTTGTTTAATCAGGAAAGAGTCCCAGAGTGTCAGCTGGGCTGGATAGTTCTGAAACAGATCCCTCAGACATGCGGCCAGAACATTTCCGAATATCCCTGCAGGCACTTTAAGCCTGTGGCTTTGAGTTCTGAGCGTCTGTAATTTGTTGTTTAATGGATGGGATGCGTTACGAAGGAAGGATGTGTAAAGTCCATTCTTGGAGATCTTTACAAGGAGGATCGCCTACTCTAGGTTTGGATGAGTTTCTTTTGCCTCCAGATCTCTTTTCAGTTCTGTTCTATGACTTCTGCTTGTGCTAAGAGACGGTTCCTAACGGATTCCAGTCTTTTCAGGTTCCCTGCTAAACTCTAATTTTGTGGCAGGAGGACACGTTTGGACCCGACATACATGATCTTCCTCCAAGAAGAGGAAACGGTTTCAAACGTATTGTTTGAAAGGAAGGTGCCCTGAAATTTTCATCTGCAGAAATCCTGGTGGAATCTCGAGGAACAATCTAAGGAGACCGTGGAAACTACAAAATAGGGTAAAAGACAGTGGCTCTTTCGAAACCATCAAAAAGGAAAGGAATGAAGACATCAGCAATACATGAACGGGTGTCCTGGTTAGTCATTATACAGTTGACATAAAATATGATCTGTTCTTTCCTTTCCATCTGATTCACGTTTATACTTTATATTCCTTGTTCTTCTTCTTCTTCTTTTTTTTTTTTTTTTTTTAGCATTCACTGGGCTATGAGAAGTGAGTCACCCTTGTAAGGGTCCTTCCTGCAGGCAGAAGGAAACCTGCATTGATCCTTGAGGTGTTAATGCGCAGTTAGGGAGACCCTAGCACGAAAAATGAGCGCTCTGGGCGAATGTCTGGATTGCTCTGCCCCCTGCGGGGCTCCTGGACAGAGCTGGAGAGGGAGACGGAGGTATCAGTGGGGGTTCGGACGAGAAACAGAGATGCAGAGGGAGGTCATCATTGAAGTCGCACGGGTGTGAGGTGTGGATGCCGTCCAGGGAAGTGGGCGCAGGAACAGGAGGAGAGGGCAAGGGGACCAGGAGGGCCAGGTTCCCCCAGGAGGAGTTGAGGAGTGGCAGGAGACTGGGGAACACGAGCAAGAAACACCACATTACAGGCTTGGAGGGAGTTGGGGCTTTGAGGGAAGGCATGATCCTCGGAGTCAAATGCAACACAGACACTGGGCAGAAAAGAGCCGTGGGAAAGCCACCAGATGGTGGTGACTGCAAGCCTGACATGGCTTCTAGAAGGTGAGTGCAGGAGAACCTTGAAACAGACACCTGACTGCCAGGTGCTGGGGTGTCCAGGACAGGTGATTCTGTTGGCTATTTCAAGACTTGTGGTGATGCAAGGGACCAGCGAGGATGAGAGAACAAGTTCACCCACATGGTTTTGCTCTTTAAGAAGGGAGGTCATCTGAAGTCTGTGCTGGGGGAGGAGCTTCTGGGAAGAAGGACTGAAGGAGCTGGGAGGAACCAGATTAATAACAAATGAGGAGAATCTCACCTTGAAAGGAAATAGCTACAGGTAGAGATGAGAGGACCCCCAAATACATATGCCTTCTCATTGTATAAAATCTCAATAGTATTGTGGCACAGTGGCCAAGGCCGTGAATCCTGGAGTCAGACCACCAGAATTCCAATGACCACTTTGACCCTAACTCGTCTGTGTGACTTCAGACATGTTACTTAAGCCTCTGTGCCTCAGTTTCCCCTTTTTCAAAATGTGGAAAACAATAGTACCTACCCTGTAAGATTATATAGGTATTTATGTATCTATAGATGGATGAATGCATAGGTAGGTATCAAATGCTTATGGCAGCATCTGGCATATAGTAAGGACTATATAAAATGTGAGGGGATTATCAAGCACTTAATTGAGTCAGTCTCTAAGAGAACACGTCTCATCTAAGCTTCTTTCTTGGAGCCAGTCCACATTGTGAGTTTTTGCTTTGCTGTTTGTTTGTTTTTCCCCCTGTTTAACCCTTTGTCTAATGCAGGGAACCAGCCCACAGCATCTGATGCCCTTGTGGTGACTAAATGTTTCTGGTCCCATTCGGCGGCTAACCCCAGCTGAGATCCTGTCAGACACTGTCTGATGCTTGCATTCAGGCCAGGAAAAAAAAATGTGCTGGACGAACTCTCTGACTCTTAAGAGAATTGTGCTTTAAAACTGAAAACTCAGAGATTTGAACTATGAGTAATATGAAGTATTTGAGTCAATAGGAATATAGTTTTATTTATAGAAGTAATAAAAGGAAGATTCCACACAAGCGTTTTATACGCAAAGCACTTCAGACACAAAGAGATGGAAGGGAATTTTTATAGATTATTCACCTCGAGTCTAGGATACTTGGTTACCTGTTGTCTTCTTTTAAAAAACAGAATCTTGTCTCACCTCTCAAAAGCAGGTTAAGCAGCACAGGCTTAGTTGGTCCAAGTCACATAGAATCTGGAGCTCACTTGAGTCTGTGCTTTCACCTCGACTCTTCCACCTGCTAAACTCATGGCAGACCGAAGAGTGGGTGTTGGGTCAGGCCAGAAAACACCACAAACAGACCCCCTTTTCAGGGCATGGAAAGTGTAAGGGAAAGATAAACTTTCAACAAAGCTATATTTATCATGCAACAATGCCCCCATGAGAGCACTTTGTTTCTGTGGGTAAATATTCCTAATACATTTTTTCTACTGCTCAAGAACCCTCAGTGGCTCCCCACTGCCTAGGAATTCACAATGGCAAAGTAGGCTTTTTTTGCTTATAGCTATCCTTGGTGGCTTAGCTGAAATTGATTAAGATCTGAAGGGAATTCAGGATTAATTATGCAGTGGGAAAGACACTGAAGGCTTTATGATGGTCTTTGTTTATGGTCTTTATTTATGGTGCTTTGTTTAGGCACTAAAAACTCAAGTATTTTAGCCTCACACTCAACTCCCTCCATTACTTGTCATAAGTTTAGCAAGCCTATCTCCCACTCTGCTTCTACTCAGTCTTCATTGTCCATGAAACTTATCCGTGCTGTTGTACCTCTCTGCCATCTGTCCTGCTGCCATCCTAGATAGAGATGCCCTTGGCATTGGCCAAAGGAACCCCTCTTTTCTCTATGCTGCTACATTTATCATTAGTTATCCTTTTTTTTCTGGCCTTCTAACTCTATTTAACTCTTAAATCCACTGTCATTGTGTAAAATTCAGACTGTACAATAAACTCTCCCAATCCACCATTTACTCAGAAATATCACTATTACCAATTTGACGTGTGTCTTTGCATGCATTTTTGTAGACATTCACATGCTTGTGAATACACAGTTAAATATTGTTTTGTTAATTATTTATTTATTTATTTATATTAACGTATAATGTATTATTTTCCCCAGGGGTACAGGTCTGTGATTCATCAGTCTTACATATTTCACGGCACTCACCATAGCACATATTCTCCCCAGTGTCCATAACCCAGCCACCTAATCCCTACCCCAGGAACCCTCAGTTTGTTTCCTGAGATTAAGAGTCTCTTATGGTTTGTCTCTCTTCCTGATCCTATCTTGTTTCATTTTTTTCCCTCCCAACCCCCCACCACACCCCACCCTGCCTCTCAAATTCCTCATATCAGAGAGATCATATGATAATTGTGTTTCTCTGATTGACTTATTTTGCTTAGCATAAACACCCTCTAGTTCCATCCACATCGTTGCAAATGGTGAGATTCCATTTCTTTTGATGGCTGCATAGTATTCCATTGCATATATATATATATATATATATATATATATATATACACCACTTCTTCTTTATCCATTCATCTGTTGGTGGACATCTAGGCTCTTTCCATAGTTTGGCTATTGTGGACATTGCTGCTATAAACACTCAGGTGCATGTGCCCCTTCAGATCACTACATTTGTATCTTTAGGGTAAATACCCAGTAGTGTGAGTGCTGAATTGTAGGGTAGCTCTATTTTCAACTTTTTGAGCAACCTCCATACTGTTTTCCAGAGTGGCTGCACCAACTTGCATTCCCCTTTCTCCACATCCTCGCCAACATCTGTTGTTTCCTGACTTGTTAATTTTAGCCATTCTGACTGGTGTGAGGTGATATATCACTGTGGTTTTCATTTGTATTTACCTGATGGTAAGTGATGCTGAGAACTTTTTCATGTGTCTGCTGACCATTATTTGCAGAAATGTCTGTTCATGTCTTCTGTCCATTTCTCGATTGGATTATTTGTTCTTTGGGTGTTGAGTTTGATAAGTTCTTTATAGATTTTAGATACTAGCCCTTTATCTGATATGTCATTTGCAAATATCTTCTCCCATCTGTCAGTTGTCTTTTGGTTTTGTTGACTATTTCCTTTGCTTTGCAAAAGCTTTTGATCTTGATGAAGTCCCAATAGTTAATTTTTGCCCTTGCTTCCCTTGCCTTTGGCAATGTTTCTAGGAAGAAGCTGCAGCTGTGGCTGAGGTCAAAGGTTGCTGCCTGTGTTCTCCTCAAGGATTTTGATGGATTCCTGTCTCACATTGAGGTCTTTCACCCATTTTGAGTCTATTTTTGTGTGTGGTGTAAGGAAATGATCCAGTTTCATTCTTCTGAATGTGGTTTTCCAATTTTCCCAACACCATTTGTTGAAGAGACTGTCTTTTTCCATTGGACATTCTTTCCGGCTTTGTCAAAGATTAGTTGACCATAGAGTTGAAGGTCCATTTCTAGGCTCTCTATTCTTTTCCATTGATCTATGTGTCTGTTTTTGTGCCAGTACCATACTGTCTTGATGGTTACAGCTTTGTAATAGAGCTTGAAGTCTGGAATTGTGATGCTGCCAACTTTGATTTTCTTCTTCAACATTCCTTTAGCTATTTGGGATCTTTTCTGGTCCCATATAAATTTTAGGATTACTTGTTCAATTTCTTTGAAAACAAATTGACAGTATTTTTATAGGGATTGCTTAAATGTGTGGATTGTTTAGCAATAGCATAGACATTTTCACAATATTTGTTCTTCCAATCCATGAGAATGAAAGTTTATCCATTTCTTTGTGTCTTCCTCAATTTCTTTCATGAGTACTTTATAGTTTTCTGAATACAGATTCTTTGCCTCTCTGGCTAGGTTTATTCCTAGGTATCTTATGGTTTTGGCTGCAGTTGTAAATGGGATCGACTCCTTAATTTCTCTTTCTTCTGTCCTGCTGTTGGTGTATAAAAATGCAACTGATTTCTGTGCATTGATTTTATATCCTGACATTTTACTGAATTCCTGTATGAGTTCTAGCAGTTTTAGAGTGGAGTCTTTTGGGTTTTCCACATATAGTATCATATCATCTGCAAAGAGTGAGAGTTTGATTTCTTCTTTGCCAATTTGGATGCCTTTTATTTCTTTTTGCTGTCTGATTGCTGAGGCTAGGACTTCTAATACTATGTTGAATAGCAGTGGTGATAGTGAACAGCCCTGCTGTGTTCCTGACCTTAGGGAAAAAGCTCTCAGTTTTTCCCACTGAGAATGATATTCACTGTGGGTTTTTCATAGATGGCTTTTATGATATTGAGGTATGTACCCTGTATCCCTACACTGTGAAGAGTTTTGATCAAGAAAGGATATTGTACTTTGTCAAATGCTTTTTCAGCATCTATTGAGAGTATCATATGGTTCTTGTTCTTTCTTTTATTAATGTATTGTATCACATTGATTGATTTGCCGGTGTTGAATCAACCTTGCAGGCCAGGAATAAATCTCACTTGGTCGTGGTGAATAATCCTATTAATGTACTGTTGGATCCTATTGGCTAGTATTTTGGTGAGAATTTTTGTATCCATGTTCATCAAGGATATTGGTCTCTAATTCTACTTTTTGATGGGGTCTTTGTCTGTTTTTGGGATCAAGGTAATGCTGGCCTCATAAAATGAGTTTGGAAGTTTTCCTTCCATTTCTATTTTTTTTTAAGATTTTATTTATTTGACAGAGAGAGATCACAAGTAGGCAGAGAGGCAGGCAGACAGAGAGAGAGGAGGAAGCAGGCTCCCTGCCAAGCAGAAAGCCCGATGCGGGACTTGATCCCAGGACCCTGAGATCATGACCCGAGCCGAAGGCAGAGGCCTAACCCACTGAGCCACCCAGGTGCCCCCATTTCTATTTTCTGCAACAGTTTCAGAAGAATAGGTATTACTTCTTTTTTAAATGTTTGGTAGAATTCCCCTGGGAAGCTGTCTGTCCCTGGGTTCTTGTTTGTTGGGAGATTTTTGATGACTGCTTCAATGTCCTTACTGGTTATGGGTCTGTTTGGGTTTTCTATTTCTTCCTGGTTCAGTTTTGGTAGTTTATATGTCTCTAGGAATGCATCCATTTCTTCCAGATTGTCAAATTTGCTGGTGTGTAGTTACTTATAATATGTTCTTATAATTGTTTATATTTCTTTGGTGTTGGTTGTGATCTCTCCTCTTTCATTCATGATTTTATTAATTTGGGTCCTTTATCTTTTCTTTTTGATAAGTCTGGCCAGGGGTTTATCAATCTTATTAATTCTTTCAAAGAACCAGCTCCTAGTTTTGTCAATTTCTTCTACTGTTCTTTTAATTTCTATTTCATTGATTTCTGCTCTGATCTTTATTGTTTCTCTTCTCCTGATGGGTTTAGGCTTTCTTTGTTGTTCCTTCTCCATCTCTTTTAGGTGTAGGGTTAGGTTGTGTACTTTAGACCTTTCTTGTTTCTTGAGAAATGCTTTTATTACTATATACTTTCCTCTCAGAACCTCCTTTGCTGTGTCCCAAAGATTTCGAAAAGTTATGTTTTCATTTTCATTTGTTTCCATTTATTTTTAAAATTATTCTTTAATTTCCTGGTTGACTCATTCATTCTTTAGTAGGATGCTCTTTAGCCTCCATGTATTTGAGTTCTTTCCGATTTTCCTCTTGTGGTTGAGTTCCAGTTTCAAAGCATTGTAGTCTGAAAATATGCAGGGAATGATCCCAATCTTTTGGTACCAGTTGAGACCCAATTTGTGACCCAGGATGTAATCTATTCTGGAGAATGTTCCATGTGCATTAGAGAAGAATGTGTGTTCTGTTGCTTTGGGATGGAATGTTTTAAATATATTTGTGATGTCCACTGGTCCAGTGTGTCATATAAAACCTTTTTTCCTTGTTGATCTTTTGCTTAGATGATCTATCCATTTCAGTGAGGGGAGTGTTAAAGTCCCCTACTATTATTGTATTATTGTTGATGCGTTTCTTTGAGTTTGTTATTATTTGACTTATAATTGGCTCCTCCCATGTTACAGGCATAGTTTTGTTTTGTTTTTTTAAGAGATTTTATTTATTTATTTATTTGACAGAGAGAGATCACAAGTAGGCAGAGGGGCAGGCAGGGGAAGCAGGCTCCCCACAGAACAAAGAGCCCAATGTGGGGCTAGGTCCCAGGACCCTGGGATCATGACCTGAGCCAAAGGCAGAGGCTTTAACCCTGCTGGGCCACCTGGGCATAGATATTTAAATTTTTTATATCTTCTTAGTAGACAGACACTTTAAGTATGATATAGTGTCCTTCCTTGTCTCTTATTATAGTCTTTGGCTTAAACTCTAATTTATCTGATCTAAGGATTGCTGCCAATGCTTTCTTTTGATGTCCATTAGCACAGTAAATTGTTTTCCATCCCTTCACTTTAAATCTTGAGGTGTCTTTGGGTCTAAAATGAGTCTCTTGCAGACAGCATATCGATGGGTCTTATTTTTTTTTATTCCATTCTGATACCCTGTTGTTGTTTTTTTTTAAAGATTTTATTTATTTAAGAGAGAGAGAGAGAATGAGAGAGAGAGAGAGAGCATGAGAGGAGAGAGGTCAGTGGGAGAAGCAGACTTCCTGCATAGCAGGAAGTCTGATGTGGGACTTGATCCCAGGACTCTAGGACCATGACCTGAGCCAAAGACAGTCGTCCAACCAACTGAGCCACCCAGGCACCCCTACCCTATGTTTTTTGATTGAGGCATTTAGCCCTTTACATTTAGGGTAACTATTGAAAGATATGAATTTAGTGCCATTGTATTGCCTGTAAGGTGACCATTACTGTATATTGTCTCTGCTCCTTTCTGGTCTGTTACTTTTAGGTTCTCTTTGCTTAGAGGAGCCCTTTCAATATTTCCTGTAGGTCTGGTTTGGCGTTTGCAAATTCTTTTCGTTTTTGTTTGTCCTGGAAGCTTTCAATCTCTCCTTCTATTTTCAATGACAGTCTAGCTGGATATAGTATTCTTGGCTGCATATTTTTCTCATTTGGTTCTCTGAATATATGATGGCAGTCCTTTCTGGCCCACCAGGTCTCTGTGGTTAGGTCTGCTGCCAATCTAGTATTCCTACCACTCTATGTTACAAACCTCTTGTCCTGAGCTGCTTTCAATATTTTCTCTGTCAGTAAGACTTGTAAGTTTTACTATTAGATGATGGGGTGTGGACCTATTTTTATTGATTTTGAGGGGGATTCTCTGTGCCTCCTGGATTTTGATGCTTGTTCCCTTGCCAAGTTAAGGAAATTCTCTGCTATAATTTGCTTCAATATACCCTCTGCCACTCTCTCTCTTTCTTCTTCTTCTGGGATCCCAATTATTCTAGTATTGTTTCATCTTATGGTATCACTTTTCTCTCAAATTCTCCCCTTGTGGTCCAGTAGTTGTTTGTCTCTCTTTTTCTCAGCTCCTTTATTCTCCATCATTTGGTTTTCTGTATCACTAATTCTCTCTTCTGCCTCATTTATCCTAGCAGTAAGAGCCTCTATTTTTTATTGCACTTGGTTAATAGCTTTTTTGATTACATCTTAGTTAGGTTTTAGTTCTTTTATTTCTCCCGAAAGGGATTTTATTTCTCCAGAAAGGGATTCTCTAGTGCTTTTTTCCATGCTTTTTTCAAGCCTAGCTAGAACCTTGATAATTGTCATTCTGAACTCTAGTTCTGATATGTTACTAATGTCTGTATTGATTATGTCCCTAGCCATCTGTACTGCCTCTTTTCCTTTTTTTTTTTTTTTGTGGTGAGTTTTTCTGCCTTGTCATTTTATCCAGTTAAGAATAGATTAATGAGAACAAAATACTAAAAGGGTAACAATGACCCCAGAAAGAAGATATACACTAACTTAATCAGAAGAGACCTGAGACCAAGGGGAGAAGAAAGGAGGAAAAAAATATATATATATGTGTATATATATATGTTAGACTGGTGAATAGAACAGAGTCACACACTTGATTTTGGGTGCATTTTGGTCTGTTAGAAGAAACTGCTTCCCCAAATATTAAAGTATTTATTTGACAGACAGAGATCACAAATAGGCAGAGAGGCAGGCAGAGAGAGGGGGAAGCAGGCCCCCTGTTGAGCAGAGATCCCAATGTGGGGCTTGATCCCAGGACCCTGAGATCATGACCTGAGCCAAAGGCAGAGGCGTAAGCCACTGAGCCACCCAGGTGCCCCCCAAAGTTTTAAAGAAAGAAAAACATATATATACAAAAATAAGGGTAAACATGATGCAGAGATGGAATATGACTGTAAAGATGAAAATTTAAAAAATATTCTAAGGAAGTAATTGATAAAATAAGAAATTGGTTGAAAAAGAAAAAAAAAAGAAGAATGTGATCAGGCTGGAGACTAGAAGAAAGCCATGTGCTAGATTTAGGGTATATTTTGATCTATTAGAAGAAACTATATCCCAAAATTTTAAGGAAAGAAAAACCTCTATGTATATAAAAAATAAGGTTAAATACAATGAAGGGATAGAATATAACTATGACAATGAAAATTTAAAAAGAGTTTTAAAAAGGTATTGATAACTTGAAATAGTTAAAAAACGTTAAAATAAGAAAGGAAAATTTAAAAAATAGAATAAGAAAAAAATAAAATTAAAAACTTTAACTTTGAAAGACTAAAGAATCATGGGGGAAAAGGCCATGAAGTCTAGCTGTTGCTTTCCCCTAGCTCTGGAGTTCCATACTTCTCTTTGATCAATGAACTTGGTCTTGGCTGACTGTTTTTGCTAATCTTCTGGGGGAGGGGCCCATTGCTGTGATTCTCAACTGTCTTTGCCTGAGGCAGAATTGCACCACCCTTGCCAGGGGCCAGGCTAAGTAATCTGCTCAGGTTCACTCTCGGGAGCTTTTGCTCCCTGAACGCTTTCTGTAGAGCTTTGGAGGACAGGAATGAAAATGGTGGCCTCCTAATCTCTGGCCCCATAGGAGCCGAGAGCTCAGGGCCCCTCTCTGTGCACCATCAGTGCACCCTCAGAGAAAAGCAGTCAATCCCTTCCATCTCCTTGGTCTCTGGCCACACTCTGAGCTCACCCAGCCTGTGACTGTTTCTATCTCTGGTGCATGGCCCCGTTTGGAGTCTCCAAACCCAGCTGATTCCTATTGTGTGCTCCCATGCCACTCTTCCCAGAGGAGGAAAGTGAGTCTCACCATATCTGCCTCTTGTGGGGTCCCTGCCTGAAGAGCAGTGGCCCAACTGTGCCTCAGATCATGGTTTAAGGTAATCCTGAGCTGAGAGCCCACTCTTCGGCTCCATCTCCACAGCTGGTTTCCCCGCTCTGATACCTGGGAGCTCTGCTACACTCAGATACCACTGGTCTTTTGTGACCCTGCGGGTCCTGAGACCACACTGTCCCAGCAAAGGCTCCTCTCTCTGCTTAGCCTCTGGAGTGATGTCCCTTAGTGGAGCAGACTTCTAAAAGTTATGATTTTGTGCTCTGCTGCTCTCTCACTTGCTGGGAGCTGGCCCCTCACCCCACAGTCTATCTTCCTGTCACCTCAGATTTACTTCTCCACAAGTCCTACCTTCCAGAAAGTGGTCAATTTTCTGTTCCTTGAATTCCTGCTCTTCTTCTCTTTGATCTCCTGTTGAGTTTATGGGTGTTCAGAATGGTTTCATAACTATCAAGCTGAACTCCTGGCACCTGATGATATTTAGGTCTCCTACTCCTTTGCCCTCTTGCTCCTCCTCCAGTTAATTATTTTTTAATGTTCTGTATTTTATCTTTTAATTGATTATAAATCCGTGGAGTGTAGGAATGGGGGTTTATGGATGTTTCATCTCACTCAGTTTATAATAGTCTGAAAAACCAGCACTTTCCTAAAAACAGCATTGAAGTAGGATGGGACTGATAGGTGGGGAAGTGGCAGTGAGAGGGTAGGCTCCTGGAACCGAAATGTTGGCTCTGAAGACGAGTTGATTTGAGTTCAAATATTAATGGTAATACTCTCTTAATATGAGGTTAACTCCCTTGGTATAATAACAAGGGAGGTAGGTTTCCTCATTTTACTGATGGGAATGCGAAGACTTGAAGTGATTACATAATTTTCCCAAGGTCACACAGCGAATATGTAGCACAGCCTAAATAGGAACCCAGATCCTGCTAGCTCTAAAATACTTATTCTTCCCATTAGATTCTATCCCAGGGAGACTGAAAAGAATGAGCATAATCATGGTAAGGAAGGCACTGAAGATGCTGAGTTCATGTACTCTTTCAACTATGTGGCTACTGGAGGAAAGATAAGTGAATGGGGATTCCTTTCAGCCTTGAGCAGGTCCTGTTGAGGACTGAGATTAAAAGAATTTCTCTTCAGATATCCTGACTTCATGAAGCTTCCCACCTTTCTTACTTGTGCTGGTATCTTCCTCTTCACTGCTCTTGATCTTTGAATTTTTTTGCCTTCTTGACTCTTTGCTATTGCCTTTAAGGGTGCCTTTCATTTGTTTGTTTATTTGTTTCCCTCTTGTTTTTACCCGTCTCCTCCACTAGAGCTGTGGTACCAAACCCGTAGTTCATGAACTAGGAGACTGGAGGCAAAATCAAGCTGAGAAAAAGTAAACAGGGGGAGCTCTGAGGCAAATTCCCAGAACTGGTTTTTGTCTGTAGATTTTTCTGTTTATGCAAAATAGAATATAGGGAGGACTTTGGGTAAACTACCTTTTCCTTTATCTGCTTCTTTCATGTTGGATTTCTCCAGATTTCATCAGCAGCCCTTCCTTTTTCATTCACTGCACCAGATATTCCTGCTCCACCTGGACAAGCTATCCTCTTCCTGGACAAGCCCCACCATGCCCATGGTTGCTGCTACTATTCCTACAGTGCCTGAGTGGCCCTCTAGGCTCCTACTGCTGTGATCATTCTCTTGTGATGTCCTGCCCCAATTTCTAACACCAATTTTGTAGCCCCCTCTGTGTTTCTCATGGCATCACAATGCCAACCTGCTTCCTCTTCCTCCCCATGGCCACATCCTTCTCTTCATGTGGCCCATCCTCATGACTGTCTCCATCCTTCAATCTTTCCAGATCAGAAACCTGGGAATCAGCCTCCATCCCTTACCCACATTCCCTCTGGTGTGTGGGCCATGGGTCCTTACTGAGTCAACCTAAATAGCTCTGTGGCCATCGCTGCTCCTGTAGATCAGGCCACTTACTTCTTCCAGGACAGTTTATGTCATTAGCCTTCTAATTGTCCCTCTACATGGGACTGGTACACAAATCTGCTTATGAACTCTCAGAGGAGCCCCAGTTCTTCAGGGACAAAAAGCATGGCCCTTCTAGTTATGAGCCTTACTGCTTTTCTGATTTCCTCCTTTGTACCATGTCTTTGTGTTCAAGCTAAAATGAATAGCCTAATTGTACCAAACTTACAACCATTGGTTGTAACACATGAAATTATTTTATGTTGCACATAAAATGAGGGGAGAAAGAATACCATCATGTAAACTACCACTCGTCATCAATTGTAAGCTAAGTCTGAACCTCTGAGATTCTAAAATAGGAAAAATTATGTGGCCTAGAAGCAGTGAATGAAATACAGTCTTTGATGTTTCCTTTCTGCCCCACTGCATTCTCACATAGCTCATTCCTTCTGCCCATGAAGTTCTTACCTCACTAGAACCCCTTGAGCATCAGATGAACTCCTGCTCATCCTTCAGGATCCTACTTAAATGTCCTCCTTTCTGGGAAGGCTTACCTGGCCTCCCTTGACAATTATGAGCACCATTCTTGAGTTCTCTCTGTCATGGCAGTTAGCACATGGCCACCATTACTTGTTCTAAGCTGCCCCACCCTTGGGTAGCAGAGACTGTGTCCCACTCATCTTTGTTTCCCTGTTGGAGAAGGTTGGGAGTGCCGGGAGATGGTAGGTATTTAATTTGTGTCTTAGCTTGGGCTGCCATAACAAAATGCCATAGACTGAGGGATTAAGCAATAGAAACTTATTTCTCACAATTCTGTGAGCTGGAAAGTCCAACATTAAGGTGTTTTCAAGGTAGGTCTCATTCTTAAGCCTCTTCTCTTGGCTTGTAGGCAGCTGCCATCTCTCTGTGTGCTCAAGTGACTCCTCCTTATGTGCTCTTGGGGAAAAAGGAAGAGCAATCTCTCTGATCTTTTCTTATATTACATCATGTGGGCCATCCTCATGACCTCATCTAAACCTAATAACCTTGCAAAGACCCTATCTCTAAATATCATATTAGGGGTTAAGACTTCAACATATGAATTTGGGGGTGAGAGGACACAATTCAGTCTAGCAATTAGTGTTTGCTATATAAAGTAATGGACTAATGGACATTACCCTGATTCATACCCCCAGTTTACCCTGACCTTATTTCCTAGATGCACCTCGACCTGGACTGACCTATCTGGTGGCACTTAACATGTCCTTGGCCAATTATTTTGTTTTGTCCCTGAATGTAGCACAAAAGATATGTTAAGGTTCATCACTGATCCAGCCAACTAGGTTTCCTAACCTCCTTGAAATATAAATTTCTTGGATTCCCTATAGCATTTAGCACAAGCCTAGCACAAATTGAAGCCTTGGTCACTCTTTTTTGATGGCTCTCTACCTGTCTTTTACAACTGGGACAGAATGTGCAAGCTGCTGAGAAATTATCCCAGTCTTAAATTTAGGATTTTAGTTGCAATGGGATCTATTTTGCACAGAAATGCTTTTGGTAACATTGAAACATTATTTGTTCAAATTACAGAACTGGTTACTCTTAGATCTCTTTTTCCAGTGCTTAATTTTATTAATTTTATTCTTTGTCCTGGTGAATAATTGGTGACTGGAATATCTAGTTTAGCTATCAAAAGCATCACATATGGCAAATTGTCAGACTCATTTTAATAATTATTAATTTTTTTGGCCAATGAGTTGAAAATACTTCACTCTGAGGCTTCTGATGCCTTTTTCCCATCACAAGTAACCCTATTGACCCTATTTCAGTCAAGTTTAGTCTGTTCATTTCATTTCACCGTGAATGTTCTTGTGGAGGTAATTTATGATATTTCTAGATTTGTGGATTGTTATAAGCATAATGGGTTTTTAAAATAATTTTTGTCATAGCTGTTGATTTTGCTAATCACAAATTATTACTGTAGTCTGCATAAAGGGTAAGGAACCAAGATGAACAAAAAGCTGGTTAGGTAGTTTTCTGTTCACTTGATTCAAAGGAGGGCAAAGTCTGATCAAAGATATTGAGTCTATGGTGCAAGTCCATTTTATGACTATTAACTTCTTGGTGCAAGCTCATTAGTCAGAATTTGGGTGCTTCCAATGAATAGGATTGCACAGTGTTCATAATCAAAAGTAAATCCAATTTGTGACTTTACCTAAAAGATTGGATTCACTGAATATTGTCAAGTGGTCATACTAAGTGTGGTAGAAGATGGTATTTCATGATTAATAATGACTAATGGGAAGATTAACTAAAGAACATCTGAGACGGTCATGTACTGTCTCAAGTATGATTGGAGTGTGATTGGAGTCAATGACTGTTCAAGTGCATATTGAGTTCTAATGGGAATAAGGAAGAATGCTTGGTTATCAAAAGAAGGGGCAGCCAGAACAATATGTAAGAGATAGTTCAAGTTGTGAGCCAAGTTCTTTTAAATTGGTTTTAGACAAGTGAAAGCCTATGAAGGTGGATGTTCCCATTGCAAGGTTCAACTCTCCTCTTTGTTGCCAGGAAATTTTGTAACAGCTTTGTTGCTTGATACCTCCAGCTGAAATGTCCATATATACCTGTTATACATTAAAGACAAGCCTATGAAGCAAGTGAAATTTGTCTTTGAATCCTCACCACTTACTCATTCTGGACCTTTTGCGCTATTTGGATCTTCTTATTTACTCTCTCCTCCTTATGCAAATCACAACTGCCTTCCTCTTGCTGTAGGCAACCCTAAGCCCCCTGAGTTCCACTACCACAGTCTGTTCAAGCTTATTCGACTAGTCATTGTCTTCCAGTCTGCTCATTCCACCTAACTAGGTATTAAGAAAGCACAAAAGACAATGAAGGTACTTCACGATGAGGCCTAGACTCATACGTTGAGGGATATTGTCAAACTGGAGCATATTTCAAGGATAAGAGGGTGGAGTTCTTGACACAATTTCACATACATGGGCATTCGAGGGCTTTGGGATTGGGGAAGGGGGATTTAGTTTGGTGCTTAAAAAACTACAAAAGATGAGAGACCAGATTTGTGAAACTGTGTTGTCATCATCATCATCACCTTTTATGAAAATCCTTGGCATGCTGAGTATTTTATGAACGTTAGCTCTAATTCTCAGAGCAGCCCTACAAGACTGGTATTCATGTCCTGGATAAGGGTCAGACTTGAATCTTAAGAGTTAAAAGACTGCTTAGAGGCTATCCACTTTAACATTCCTCCTTATACAGAACCAACAAAAACAAATTCCATGTGCCAGTAAATAAAAGGACTGGAACCCATGGATGGCAGTTGCAAGGAGGAGTTTGTGGTCAGTCTGAAATAGAAATTTCTAACAGAGTTCCTGTGAGATGGCATGGCTTTCCACAGGAGATGTGCAGTTCCAATCACTGGAGGTGTGCAAGCAGAGCTGGACAACCACCTGACAAGGATATTGGGGAGGGAGCTCAATCCTCAAAAGCAGAGATGAGATGAAAGAACTTTGATGGTCCCATTAAAGTTCTAATTCTGAATCTAAGTCATGAGTGACATATAACTGCTAATAGTGCATTCCTTCTCCTGCTTATGGCCTCCATGATTATGAAATTTCCAGAAAGAATGTCGTCTGTAATATGTAGACAATCTGTGTGGTTTAGATCTATCTGCACATGCAGGACACTAAAACCAAGGTCAGAATTAAAGCAAACACTCCATGATGCCCGTGCTCTAGAGCTCATGTCTTCCACCTGGTTCAAATCGTGGCTCCAAAACAGGCCTAACTGGGGTGAAATTAAGGTTTGTTCCTTCTGGCATTCTGTTTTCTTGCCTTTAACAGCTTCTGGAGACCACCTGTATTATTTGGGGCTTGGCCTCTTATTCCATCTTCAAAGCCAGCAAAGTAAGGTCTTTAAATTTTGCTCTGGTTCTGCTTCCGTAGCTACTATTTTCTCTGACTCTGACCTTCCTATTTTAAGGACCCATATGATTGTTTATACTGGGCCCATCTGGATAATCCAGGATGACCATCCCATCTCAAGATCTTTAACTTTATTACATCTGCAAGGTCCCTTTGTTATGTAAGGTAACATACTCATGGTTTCCAGGAGTTGGGACATGGATATCTTTGGGGGATGATTATTCTGCCTACATAGTCATGCTAACTCAAGTAAATTATTACATCTCCAAGCCTTGTTTTTTCATGTGCACAACAATGATAATGATAATAGGTTTCTCAAAATATTGTGAAAATATGATGAGACGATGTATCTAGAGTACTTAGCACAGATCCTGGTACTTTTGTAAGCACTTAAGAAATTATGCTTTAAGAAACCAGGGGGGGAAAGACAGAGTAGAATCAATTCTCATGCAAAATGGCTGTCACTGACTTCAGCTGTTTCCACAACTAGGAACAAAATGAAGAAGACAAAGCTAATGTAAGTGGGAAAAATACCTAAATTTATATATTGTCAAAAGTATTATCATCCTACAACCAATATTCCCTCCATGCCCAAAACTGCTCATTCCAGTTTTAGACAGCTTTAGTAATTATAAAGTTCATCCTGGTTAAACTGACTCCTATATAATAGTGTCCTCCCTGTAGTTCTATTTGTGCCGGTGGCTTGCTTATGGTACAGTTAGTGTTTGTTCTCATAGACAGTGTTTCCTTAGCCTTTTGAAGACAGCTATCCTATGTCGAGCTCCTTCTGCCCCACCCTTGAGCTTTCTCTAGAGTGAACAAACCCAGTTCCTCATACTAAAATTTAACATAAATCAAGGTTGTTTTGAGGCAGCAGGAAAAAAGAACTGAAACACTAGGTTCCCCCCCTTTTTTTGGACCACATCCTCTTATTCATCTTGAACATTAGGATGAATAGACTATGAATATGGGATGCAGGAAAGCCAAAGAGGCTTTCCATGTTACCACCACTAATGCCTAGGTTCAAAACCACCATTATTTTTTTTGAGGGCTACTGCAATAGACTTCTAACTAATTACTCCTTCCTCTTCCCCCTCCCCCTTCCTGCCCCTCCTCCTCCTCCTCCTCTCTGTGTCCTTATCTTATAGATCAGTTTTCTGATACAGAGTTTAAATAAGTAATTTACTTAAAGTCATGCAGCAGTAAGTGGAAAAATTGACACCAAGACTGTTTTCATTTACAGCCTATTAGAAAATGAAGGACAGCCCATGAAACCAACAATGAGGACATAAATTCACTCCAGATGAAATGAAAATAATGTACATTTGAAGGTAACTTTAAAAGACTTAGGGTTCTGGTCTAAGAATGATGGAATAAACACACCGCACCCCATCTCTTCTGCTGAATGCAACTAAAAGTCCTGGACTGATTGCTTGAGATGCTATATGAAACCTTTAAAAAATAAATGGCAGGGATGTCTGGGTGGCTCAGTTGGTTAAGCATCTGCTTTCTGCTCAGGTCATGATCTTAGGGTCCTGGGATAGAGCTCAGCAGGGAGCCTGCTTCTCCCTCTGCCTGCCACTCATCTGCTTGTGTGCTCTCTCTCTCTCTGATAAATCAATCAATCAATCAATCTTTTAAATAAATAAATAAATAAATAAATAGATGGCAGCATGCAGGTTGAGGAATAAGACCTGAATTTGAAAGTTTTGTGGGTTTTTCCCTCCAGTTATTTTTCCAGTTTTTTCCTCCAGTATCACAGAGCCTGCACTCAAATGGAGCCCCAAATCTGAAATATACTGTAGCTGTTGTCAGGAAGAGATCTAAGAGAAGCTTTAGATTTCTGTTTCAAAAGGCAAGGAAAAGAAGATTCTATGGAACAGAGAGAGTGGAGAACACTCCGGATTTTGCCCATATTTTCTCCTTTCCAAACCCTAAGCAATTAAGGAGTAACAGTGGTTTTTTTGTTTTTGTTTGTTGTTGTTGTTGTTGTTTTCTGTGTGTTTCTTTTGTTTTCTCTGTCCTCTTATTGCTTGGTGCTAGTCATAAGAAGTCCCTTACAGAGTAGAAAAAGTAAAGATTCAATTTCCTGGCTGGAAGTCCCAGTAAGTTCAAACATATTGGCGAGAGTGCAGAGAGAAGGGAAATCAAGAGTAATTCCCTAACATTGTATATGAATACTGGGCTTACCTTTGATATGCACATACACTGATCTGAGCATATCATAGGATTAGCAGGCCCCATGACAGGTTAGACCACACCCCAGGTGCCAGACTGACCACTGGATGATACAAATGTGGGACTGAATAACACTGAAAACACTTTAAAATTGAACTGATACTGGAAACATCACCCATAGAAGGCAAGTTAGAACATGTGGCTTGAATGGAACTTGGACAATTGCCTGCTAAAACAAAAAAGTCATTTCCCTCGGGATTTAAACAACATTCAGAATCTCATAACACAACATTCTAAATGTCTAGGACTCAATCCAGAGTTATTTAGGAGAGGGGGAGCAGAGAGAGAAAACCCAGGGAAATCTTAACTCTCAAGAAAATACAATGAAAAGGTGTCAACTCTGAAATGATACAGATTATCTGTAAAAAAGAAGGGTAAATGCTCTTGAAACAAATAGAAAGTTAGACTATCTCAATGAAGATATAGAAATACTAAGGAGAACCAAATGGATACTTTAAAAGTGAAAAATAAAATGTTCAAACTAAAAAAATCATTGAAATGGGTTCAATAGTAGAAGAGAAATGACAGGAAAAATAGATCAATGTAAATCATGCAATATTAACAGTGCAGAAGAAAAAGATTTTTAAAATTAACAGAACTTCAGGGAACTGTGGGAAATACCAAAAGCTGTAACATCAATGTTGTATCATCAGACTCTCAGAAAAGGAGAAGAAAGAGTATGGAGTAGAAAAATTATTTGATGGAATAATGGCTGAAAACATTCTAAATCTGACAAAAGACACATTTTTTTTAAAAAAATTCAAGAAGCTCAGTAAATTTCAAACAGAATAAACTGAAAGAAGTCCATCTCGAAACAGGGCATAATCAAATGGCTGAAAGCAAAAGACAAAGAATAACCCTGAAAGCAGTCAGAGGAGACCAGTGTATATCATATAGAGGGACAAGGATAGGAATGGCAGATTTCTTATCAGAAACCAGGGAGGCCAGAAGAAAGTGATACAATATTTTAAAGATCTGAAAGAAAAAGACAGTCAACTCCAAATTAATAACCAGTGAAAATATTCTATCCAGTGACTGTTCTACTGTCAAGAATGAAAGTGAAGTAACAATTCTCAAGGTAGAAAAACTAAAAGAATGTGTCCTAAGCAGATCTTCTGTAAAGGAAATGCTAAAGGAAATTATCCAATGGAAGGGAAATGATATCAGAGGTCTGAGGTATCGGGAAAGGTTGGCAAAGTGGGAGTCTGAAAATAAATGCATCGCAAACATGAAAACATTTTTGAGATCGATGTGGTATGGGTTGCACAATAAGGTACTTACTGACACTGAGCTATATATGCTTAAAAATGGTTTCAATAGTAAATTTTCTGTTGTGGGTATTTTACTACAATTTTTAAAAAAAATGGTAGAATAAAATAAAAGCAATTACTCTATGTAAGCCACCATATTAATAGACTGAAAAAGAAAAAAGCCATATAATCATTTAAGTTGATGCAGAGAAAACAAACATTTCTTGAAACTCAACATCCATTCATGATAAAAACAATCATCAAGCTACCAACAGAAGGCAACTTTTAAAACCACATAGAGGGCATCTACAAGGATCCTAAAGTTAACATCATACTTAACTGGTGAAAGACTGAATCCTAGCCCTCCAAACTGGGAACAAAACAAGGATTCTACTCTCACCAGTTCTATTTGTTATTATAGTGGAGGATCTAGGCAACACAAAACAGGAAAGAAAAATAAATAAAAGATATACAGATCAGAAAGTAAGAAGTAAAACATCCCTATTCACAGATGACACTGCCAATGTAGACAATTATCTATATAGAAAATGACATGGAATCTACATAAAAGTTTCTACGGCTGATTTTTGCAAGATTGCAGGCTAGAAAGTCAACTGCAAAAATCAATAACATTTATATATGCCAACAATGCAGAAATTGAAAAAGAAATAAACAAAATAGTATCAATTTCCATAGATCCCCGCTCCCCAAAATGAACTATTTAGGTATAAATCTAAAAGTCATGTGTAGGCTTAGAGCTACAAAATGCTGATGAAAGAAACCAAAGAAGATGCAAAGTAAAGAGAGACATACTGTGTTCTTTTAAGTCTCTTGGATTATTGTCAGTGGATTGGAAGACTCTGAGAGAGTTAAGATGTCAATTGTCCTCAAATTGATCTATAATTTTAATGCAATCACAGATGGGTTTTTTTGGTAAATACAGAAACACTGATCCTAACATTTATATGGAAAGGGAAAGGAACTAGATTAGCCAAAACAATTTTGGAAAAAGAAGAACAAAGTTGAAGGACTGAAACTTCCCTTTTTTTAAGACTTACTATAAAACTACGGTAATCAAGATGTGTAGCATTAGTGAAGGCATAGACACATAGGTCCATGAACAGAGCAGGAATTCAAAAAAAGATGCACACAAATACAGTCAATGGCATTTGGCCAAGATGAAAATGCAATTCAGTAAAGCAAATACAGTCTTTTCAACATACGGTGATGAAACAATTGGATATCCCTAAGCAAAATAATGAACCTGACATAAACCTTATGCCCCATACTAATTTTCAAAATCCATGATGAATTTAAGTGTAAAATGTACAACTATAAAACTTTTTAAAGGAAGCATAGAAAAAAAATCTTCATGCCTTGGAGTTAGGGAAAACATTTTAAAATTCATCACAAAAAGCATGATCCATAAAAAGAAAAAAATAAGGATAAACTGGATTTTGTCAGCATTAAAAACCTTTGTGAAAGATACCATTAAGGAATGAAAAGCCAACCTATATACTTGGAGAAATATTTATAAGTCACATATATGACAAAGGACTTATATCCAGAATATATAAAGAATTCTCAAAACTTAACAGTAAGAAAATAAACTACCCAATTAAAAAATGGGCAAAGGACTTGAACTATACTTCACCAAAGATGATATACAGATGACATATAAGGACAAGGAAGGATGCTCAACATCATTGAGAGGGAAATGGAAATGAAACATATGATGAAATACCACCGCACCTATTAGAATAACTAAAATAAAAAATATTGACACACACACACATCAATAAGAGATGATGTGGAATGGAATTGTGCGAATTACTACTGAGATGTTTAAGTGTAAATCCAAGGGCTTCCATATGGACATATTCGACAATCTTTTGCATGTTACATTTCAAAAGAATGTTTCACTTAGTGAAGTATTCTATTCAAAAGATTGTTCTTTGTTGTGATTGTTTCCCAGTATAATCCCATCATTAAGAAATATAACCGGAAAAAATATATTGACAATGTGCAGTGCTGAGAAGGATACAGAGCATGTGGAACTATCATATATTGCTGGTGGGGATGAATTTAATTGCCCCAAACTGGAAACAACCCAAACGTCCTGCAACAGATCAATGGATGAATAAATTGTGATACGATGAAATACCTCTCAGGAATAAAAAGGAGTAAGTTAGGGATGCCCAGGGAACTCAGCTCTGTGTCTGACTCTTGGTTTTGGCTCAGGTCATGATCATAGGGTCATGAGATGAGCCCCATGTAGTTGGGCTCTGCACTCAGTGGAAAGTCTGTTCAGGATTCTCTGTCTCCCTTTCCTTCTGCCCCTCCCTGCCATTCACTCTTTCTCTCTCTCAAATAAATCATAAAAAAAAAAGAATAAGTTAATGATATATGCAAACAATGTGGCTGAATATCAAAGGTTTGAGCTGAGTCAAAGAGCAGTCTCGAGAGGCTACATACTGTATGATTTCAATTAATGACATTCTAGAAAAGACTGAACTAAGATGATGGAGGAAAGATTGACAGTTGCCACGGGAATGGCATAGGAGGAGGGTGTGACTAAACAGGGGGCAGCACCGGGAATTTTGACAGCACTGGGCTTTTCTGTAATCTGTTTGTGGAGAAGTTTAACATGAATCTATATGTGTGTTAAAATGCATTGAGCTGTACATCAAAGAAGTCAGTTTTATTGGATGTTAATTAAAAAGAGAATAAAACTTTATACTTAGCATTTTAGATGCAGATGAAGAAATCATACTCCTTTATAAAAAGAAAAATAAGTTTGTGAAACATAATAGCAGGCAGAACTGAAATGGTATCACATGTGTGAAAAAGGGTTTTGGAAGAGAGAGAGTAGAGTAACTTGACAAAGTCACAATTTAATAAGAGACCACGGGATTCAAAGGCAGGCGGGTTGACCTGGACTGGAGGGGGTGTGACAGAGCCAGGCAAAGAAGAGTCTGTGGTCGGTGGTTAAGGACTCCAAATTCCTGCTGGTGAATTCTGTCCGCCCTGCTTTCCAGGGTGGGCTCTTACCTCATCTGGATAATGAGATTGAGAGCAGGACCTGCTTGATCAAGTTTTGTCACACGTATAGAAAATGCTTAGTGTATCACCTGGTGCAGAGCAAAGAAACGACTGGTCTTAACCACTTGGAGACCTAGTTTCTCCACTGGTAACTAAAATAGCACCTGTGTTTAAAACTGTACTGTGCAGGGGCTCCTGGGTGGCTCAGTGGGTTGGAGCCTCTGCCTTCGGCTCAGGTCATGGTCTCAGGGTCCTGGGATCGGGCCCCGCATCGGGCTCTCTGCTCAGCACAGAGCCTGCTTCCCCCTCTCTCTCTGCCTGCCTCTCTGTCTACTGGGATCTCTGTCTGTCAGATGAATGGGTGGAATCTTAAAAAAAACAAAACAAAACTGTACTGTGCAAACAGGCTCCGTAGCTGGTACACCAGTTAGCATTTCTGCAAAGAACCCAAGTCCTTAGGGTCCATATTTGGGTATAGACATGGGGGAAGAAAACTGAATTGAGGTCTGTTTGATAAAAACTAAACAAAACAAAACAAAAAACACAGTCTGCCTTCTACTCTTCACCCCACCCCCACTTCTTTCTCACTGCAGTTGCTTAATCATCACTTCCTGAGTAGATGTCCAAGAATATTTTAAATTTCTACTCAGATGTTCTTTATGGAGGACCAGTGAAGGTTACATGAATCAGTAGGTGTGTCAAAATGCATAAAACCCTACATCAAAAAAAGTCCATTTTATTAAATAATAGAGAAAGCAGAACACAAACATATGCTTAGCATTTCTGATATAAATGAAGAAATAGTACTCATAAAAAGAATAATCAATTGTGAAACAAAGAGGCAGGCAGAACCGAAACAGTATCACATGCATGTAAAAAAATTTCTTGGAAGAGCGTGATTAAGGAACTTGAGAAAAAGTCACACGTTTAGTAAGAGACAACAGTGGAATCTGAAGGCAGGTCAGCGGAGACAAGAGGAGTACTCAAGATGAGGACCAACAAGCAGGGAGGGAGAGAAGCAGACAGAGTAGAAGTAGTAACTTTTCGGAGCAGAGCACCTCTGGTTAGCTTGCCACACTCATGTCCTTTTGAAGCAAGAACAGAAATGACAGGCACTCTGGCTATTATCATACATACAGATCACCTTGATTACTTTAAGTGATGTGGCTTAATACAATCAATGGGCAGCAGCTTTTTAAAACAGGCAAAGCTCTTTTCCAAGAATTGACGTTGGCAGGGCCTCATAATCGTTCCTCTCAATAGCTCAACTGCCACAGACTGATATCCCCTGCATGACGGGGACTGTCGTTTCCACATGGCAGCACAGGCCCATGGAAGAAGCTGCCCTCTCCCTCGGGGTTGGCAGAGGTTTGGTAATGACCTTTGCTTCTAGCTTATTGGCTGTCCGCATCATTTCCAGTCAGAGGTGAAGGACAGTTGGGGGCTGTCTCTTTTGCTCACTTGCATTTATGAAATTCAGTGTTAGAAAGGGATAGCTCAGAAGGCCTCAATCCACCTCAACTTAGCATGGGTCCTGGCCCTACTCATCATCAGAGGGCTGCATGCCTAAATAGTTTGATTTTTAAGTGAACATCAGAAAGTCCTTTACTCCTAATCCAATTCATATTCCCATGAGCCCAGACACGCTGCTAGAAATATCAAGATTATTTGGACTAATAACTTGGCCAGACTTAATCTATTGATCTTTAGCAAAGGGAAGGACCAAAGGGTAAGGGACTCAGGGAAGACAACTTTTTTTTTTTAAAGATTGATTGATTGATTGATTTTAGAGAAAAAGAGAGAGAGCGCAAGCCAGGCGGGCAGAGGAAGAGAGAGAGAGAATCTGTAGCAGACTCCCCACTGATCACGGAACCTGATGTGGGACTGGATCTCAAGACCTTGAGATCAGGACACGAGCTGAAACCAAGAGTCATAGGCTTAACCAAATGCGCCACCCAGGCACCCCGGGGAAGACAAAGTTTGATGGGAACTTTAAAGCAGAGAGAGTAAAAAAGATTAGGAGCAGAAAGAATACATGGGGGTAGTTAATGTGCGATGGAGATGGGGGGAAGGAGAGCATAAATAAGAACAGAAGTTAATAAAAAACAATTTCCCCCACTCCATCGGAAGACATGTACCTACTCCTTCTAAGACTCGTAAATAAAAGGATGATTCAATAATTGATTATTCTCTGTTTCCTATTTTGTTATCACCCTTTCAGTAATCTTTGTTGACTAGCAGAAAATGTGAAGATGTTGGTTTTTAGTGATAAAGTGGGGCTGTATCATCACTTTGAAGTTGGTTGCCTTAATTTTGCCTTTATTCACCACAAGCAAGACTTGGAAAGCTGTAAGCTTTTGTGTGTGTCTTACCCTGGCTGTGTTCCCATGTCCATAAATGATACTTCCGGAAAGACAAAACTCAAGTCATGTCCCGGATGTGACCAAGACTGGACTATTATCTAGTATCGGAATAAAATTCTCATTTTTTAAGAGAGTACTTACTAAAATAGCTCTTGAAAGCCCAGAGAGTCTGATTGGTTTTCCCACTGTGTTTGAAGGCGTTTTGCCTGAAATCAGCACATGTTCCTTCTTTGCAATAACTGGCCAAGCCCTAGGGTTGGGGTCGGGCTGGCGGGGGTGGGGGGGCAGAGGCGGGGAGGATGACTGTACATGTGAAGTAGAGAGATGACATCTTTGTTTCCTACAAAAATCTTTTTGTGTATACTGTGAGAACTTTGCTGAATTTAAATAAATACTTTGAAGTCTGAGATGGCTGGATTTTTCTCTGTGCTGTCTAGAGTAACCTCCAACTTCAGCAAGTGTCACTTCTTAGGAGGTAGACAGACCTACCAGCTCCCCCCCCAAAAATGAAGGCCGAATTCCTTCTCCAATTAGTAGAGGCTTATATATGGATGCAGATAATTAACCATGTTATAAAGCCTCTGGTTGTGCCTCAAGTTCTATTCATTGCGTGGTTGATAGTGCAGGCTCTGGAGTCAGAGAACTGGGTTTAGATCTGTGAGTCTGCACAAATTATTAGCTTATGCTCAGTGTTCTCATCTGTAAAATGGAGGTCATCCTAAGAGTATATCAAGAATTCGTCCTTTTCCCTGGAACATAGTAAGGGCTAACTAAATGGTAGGTATTATTATTAATATTATAAATATAATTAAAAATATTATTATTTTTATTTTTGTCATTGACATAATTATTATTCCTTAAGTGGATGTCTATCCAGAGTTGGAGCCACTCCACCAATCAGGCTGGGTAGAGAGCTAAAATAGCACTCTAGGTCACGGAGGGCTGAGACAGCAAATAGGTTTTCAGTTCAGTGTACCGACTAGTTGATAGTAGCTTCCTGGAAGACTATGTGGAGAGGAATTCTAAGGCTGCTGATGAGATTAGCAGAATGGCACGATGGATTATTGATATCTACCACAGTGCAGGGGCGGGGTGGGGGTGGGTAAAAGGGCAGTACTCTGCTTCTTTGCCAACCCTGGCCTAGGGACTCTGGGCCATGGCTCAGCTTCTCTCTGTTCTTCTGAAAGTACAGAGAAGTACATTCTTCCTGGTTACCACGATCTGAAACCCTGGATGGTGAAAAGGGATTCTTATTGGTAGAAAGTTATAACCCGGTTCAAGACCAAACACTGAAAAATTGTGTGTGTGTGAGTGTGTGTGTTTTAATTTTGTTTAGAATTTCATAGCTTCCTTCTGGGGAAACTATTTGGCTATTAGACATCATCATCTGAGTAACATGGTGGTCTCCTCTTTCTCAATAATGATGATAATGGCTTATATTTTCAGAGCACTTAATTTGTAAAATGCTTTTACATCCATTAAGACACTTTATATTCAACTATTTGGCACGCAGCAAGCACAAAAGGAAAGGAAGGCAAACTGGTGTGGGTATTTCTTAAGTCTCATTTCAAGTTCACTGATGATTCCAGCACATATGTTTTGTTTCCAAAGTGCTGGCGTTTCACTTCCAGGGTAATGGTATCTGCCTCTTGCTGTGAGCCTCCCTCTGGTTCTTGACTCCTTAATTTATTTTCCTTTCATTTATGATTCTCCCCCATGTAATACATGTTTGTCTGTTGTTAAAATATTGCCCTCATATTGTGCGGCATGCCCAAGTATTTCCTCAATGAGTCACTTATGGATCACAGGGCCAATTCTGTTCTTAAGACAAAATACCAAGGCTAAGATTAATTCCAGTTTTGTATTAATGATCACAGAGTCTTAAGGCTTAGAAACTCCCAATAGTTGCACAGATACCAAAGTGGACAAATGGTGGCCTATGTTGAAGGCGGGCTCTCATTCTTTTTTTTTTTTTTTTTTTTTTTTTTGTACCAAAAGGTTGTTATCCTGTTCTTCTAGATAGTTTCTACTTCAGAAGCATAATCCACTCTCTCCCACTCATCCAGTCTCAAGAGATTTGGAACTCTTTTGCAATAAAAGATGTGTAAGGTTGACCCTCCCTGCCCACGCTGTTTTCTGCTCGAATGGGTTGAGTCAGTATTTCCTCTCTCCCTAATTCAGCAATGGGCCAGCTGGGTTTGTCTGATAGACTAAGACCCAATTAAACGACCTTCTTCGGACTTCATCTAACCAGGAAAAAAACAGTTAAGCAACGATTTAATTAATGAAGTCATAGAAGACTAGGGAAGCTGAACAGATCCTAAAACCTCTTTCCTCCATACCAAAATTTTGGGAAATTTCCACAGTTGAGGGATTTGTCTTACGAAACTTTAAATTATATAACTGGGAACAATGTTTTGTCTTCCATCGATCATATGGCAACTTAGATGGATTAAAGTTCCTTAGATGAAGAAATAAAAAATATTTTTATTATTTCTATGACTTCAAAGCCCAACAAAACACCATTGAAGGCCATATGGCCTTACATGTCTCTCTCTCTTTCTTTTCCTTGTTACTTAATTTGTTTTTCTTTGTTTTTTCAGTATAGTTTACATACAATGTTACATTAGTTTCAGGGCTACAACATAATGATTCAACAAGTCTTTATATTATACTCTGCTCACCATAAGGATGGCTACCACCTGTCATCATTCATCATTATGACAATACCATTGACTGTATTCCCTGTGCTGTGCCTTTTATTCCCATGACTTATTCATTCCATAACTGGAAGCCTGTCTCTCCCACACCCTTTCACCCATTTTGCCCATCCTCTCACCACCCCCTGCTTCTCTGGCTACCATCAATTTGTCCTCTGTATTTATAGGTCTGATTCTGCTTTTTGTTTGTTTGTTTATTCGTTTGTTGTGCTTTTTAGATTCCACATATAAATGAAATCATATGGTATTTTTCTTTTCCTGTGTGACTTATTTCACTTAGCATAATACCCTTTAGGTCCAACCATGTCATCACAAATGACAAAATCTGTATCTCTTGTATAATTGTTTTCACTGAATGAGGGTTTGGTATTATGTCCTTGATATACATTAAAAAGTGCTCCAAGAAACAACCACAGGAAATATAATTTTTGCACTTAATGTGGGGATATGATTTGAATATATTTTCTACATAATTCAATGTCTTTCTTTGGTGCTCTTCCCGAGACATTTGTTGAAGAACTAAGTCTCATGAAAAGCAACACTTCCCTTGAGTAACTGAATTTTTTCTTCTTAAGGACAATGACAAATATTAACTGATCAAGTATCTCTTTTTTTGTTGTTGTCTTGTCTATTAGGAAGCTCAAAGACAGATGCATGGTTCAACTTCAGTAGGAAAGTTTGAATATATGTAATCAGAGTTAGAAATGGCTTAACCAATGCAAACATGTGGTGTCTCATTAATAAGAAGACTAGACGGAGATGATTGTTGGTACTGGTGCAGCTCTGGTTGATGACATCAAAGGATTTTTCTCTTGATTTTTCAGCCCTGCCATTTTTGGCTGGTGTCTTTTCAGTCTAATGATTAGTGCCTCATGTCACATGATGGCAGTTACAGGACCAGTCCATATGTCCACATTCAGTTCAAGAAAAAAGAGAAAGGATGAGCCAGCAAGTTCTCTTCTCCCTGACCAGTTTAAAAGGAAACGAAATCTTTTCCATTATGAATCTACTTATATCTCCCTGGACTTTTTGGATCACATGACCACCCAACCAAAAACAGTTATATCGGTCAATTATCATAGCTCTAACAACATATTTTGTCTGGTTCCGTTTTTATAAATATTTTGATAGGCAACCTTGAAAAGTTTAAGATATGGCTCCTGCTTTCCTTTTATCAGCTTAGCCTCTAGTTGAGAGGCAATTCAGGACAACAATAACAATATTATTGTTATTGAGGTAAGATATATTGTTGTAAATCTTACAAGAAATGAAATAGAAAATTAAATGTCTTCTTTTGTCATTAAGACCCAGAACTACATTTTTCTGCTATAATTTTATTATCTGTAAATCTTATCCCCATTTTCTTAAATAGAGAGTCCATTTCAAACTTTATAGAGATTTTTTTGAGGCTCCATAACCTATCAGACACCTGAAAATCAGAAGTCTAGTGATAAGGCAAAGTAGCATTTAAAAAAGTTGAGGGGTAGTGCCTGGGTGGCTCAGTTGGTCAGCTTCTGACTCCTGGTTTCAGCCTGGGTCATGAACTGGAGCTCTGAATTGGGCTCCATGATCAGTGGGGAGTCTGCTTGAGATTCTCTCCTTCTCTCTCCCCCAACATCTCCCCTACTCTGAGCGATCTCTCTCTCTCAAATAAATAAACAAATCTTTGAAAAAGAAGCTGGTAGCTGATGTAATGAACTAATGAGTAAGTATATCTGTAAGGTATAGGAATTGGATGACCTTGGGTGAAAGAGGAGAGCGGGAGATTTGAACCCTGAGGACTTGGGTCTGGTTTCACCTGACATTTACTAGTTGTGTAATCTTGGGGTAATTGCTTAACTTCTTAAGCCTTGGATTTTCTCATCTGTTAAATGAACATGGCAATTTCCTCCATATTGACTTGCAATGCTCATATAAGCTAATAGCCTTGAAAGTGTTGTGCAAACTTTAATAATGAGGTACGAAGTTTTATTTAAAAGTGACACTCATTTCAGCAATAAACTTTTTCATATAGATTTGATTATTGCCACTTTACAGAATGCCCATCTAACTAGGTTCATGCTTCCCATTGACTTCACACTTGGTACTGGGAAGCAAAGCTGACAAGCCTACTTATGCCAGGGCTAGTAAGCATACAAGCATCTCTGAAATAGTGGACAAGTATTAGGTGCTCTGGTTCTTCCATGAGTGGGCTGACTCCCCTGGAAGGCTTAAAGAAAATCCTCAGATGTCAGGTCAATGGGGTTCATTCCAGGTATGCACATAATGCCAGCTCAAGGAGAGTTAACACCGATGGCAAAAGTGGGTTTATAATTAAGCAAGATGTTACCTTTCCATTTTGAGAAAGTCTGGAATCACATCTGTAAAAATGATACGAACCCCGGAAGAAAGTCTTTTGGGATAAGGATAGCATGGGGATGTTCAACAGTGGTTCAAGCTCTCTTTGCAAGATTCGTCCATGGAAAACTTAAAAATAAGTTTGGAAAGAGCAGAATAATGAGCACCCTGGAGCTCTGATGCCACTAGCCTCCTCAAATAACTAACAGAAAGGAGAAAATAGCTCATTCATATTATAAAGAAACCACCACATGCTGCACTAAGTACTAGACAGGATGCAGGAATTTTTTTCAAGTCCTAATGCTGTAAATATGCAATAAAGGAAAGAAGAATACACAACTGAGTTTAAAATAGACCTGAGCAGGTCCCATCCATTCCATTTTAGGGAAATCCAATGGAGTATGTCCTGGGTTTCCAAAGTTGTTATAATGAGTGGTACATGGAAATTCATGGATGCCCATCTCAGACCCACCCCACTAGACTAAGTGAAAATCTTGCAGACCATGAGAGGTTGTATCCAAGCATATTGCCCAGTATCCTTGACCAGCTGTTATAACGTTAGGGCTTAGAATCAAATTCCAGACATGGTACTCATTCTCTTTATTGTCTGTTGACCTGATTATTTAGCTGGAATAAGAGATTTTAAACAAATAGTCCAGATGGGAGACTGCTAACAACAATATAGTAGTATAATCATTTCAATAAATCTTAAGTGCAGTTAAGCACTGGTTTCCTGGATATCCTAAAATTTACAATTGTCTCTGGGAAATGAAATAAAATTTTATGTTTATTACATTGTTCTGCAACACTCTTCATGGATTAGTTATTCTCTAGGGATTTTAGGGGACAATAGTTAACATGTTTTAACATGTTCTTAGGTACATCCTAGGTGCCCAGATCCTATATATAGCATCTGATTTGCTCCTTATGGCCAGTCCAAAAGGTAGGTGTTGAGATTATTTTTCCATTGATAAAGTAGAATTTAGGTAGATTAGCCAATTGACTCACAACCACTACTAAATGAAGTTGGAATTCTAAGCAGAGCCCACCAATCACATAGTCCTTCTTGTCAATTATTTTGAAAACCATTCTTTTCCCATTATACCATGTGGTCTCTGGATAAATTACTAAGGATGTTTAAATGTATACATTGCTGCTTTCCTATAGCTGCAATGCCTAGGAAATAGGGTGAGGAGGAATTCTGGCTAATTGGGCTTTCTAATTAGCTGAGGGTTAATGTTTTCTTTAAAAATCTTGCTGAGACAGTTCTTGAAATGTACCCATCTTCTTCCTTGGCTTAACAGAATATGGCAACTAAATGCAACTTTTTCTCCCATCATGCCATAGTCTTGACCAGATCTCTGTTCAACTTCCACTTAATCAGAGAACCATCTTATGACCACACTTGATTAAAAAAAAAAAAAAAATCACTCCCATTCTCCCCTCAGGCTTTCACCCTTGCACTGCTTTGCTTTTTCCCCTCAAAGCACATATCACTAATTGATATGTTACATATTGATTGGTTTATATTTTTTGGTCTGTCTCCCTTCAGTGTAAGCTTCATGAGAGAAGGGCCCCTATCACATCCAGGGTTGTTTCTCCAGGGCTAAGACGGTGCCTGAAATGTAGTTAAGTACTCAAACAATACTTATGGGATGAACGAATGAATTTTAACCATTTAGTGCTGTTGCTAAAGTAGATCTGGCTGAATCTGTGTGTGTGTAACACCCTGTGGCCCATTGCAGGGCACTTAGGGTTGGAGTCGTTTATAATAAAGCTGTGGCTGCTTGATGTGATTCTTCCTCATACAAATGGACACAGGGCCACAATTTTAGCAAGTCAAGGTTTCTGGTAAGTTGGAATCAGTCCATCAAGTTGACTTACAGTTTGAAGGAAAGAAAGGTTTTCTTGTATGCTTGTCTTTTTATGCTATGCCTTCTTTTAAGCTGAACATGCATCATGAAAACACAGTCACTCTTGATCAAAGGACATGCACTTTGAAAATGATTCTGTTCTAAAGAAAGCAGGTTCATATTTTGTGAATCTGCTCGAGAGACTCCCACAAGGGCAACATTTGCTCACAGAACCATCCATTTGCAGTTGTCTTTCTTTCTTTCTTTCTTTCTTTCTTTCTTTCTTTCTCTCTTTCCTCTTGGATATCAGTTTTATTTATTTGTTATTTGTTTTTTCATTTATTTATTTATTATTTTTAGTGTTTAATAAATATTAGTTATGTGTAACACCTAGCAGTTGACTTTTTTGCACCATTTCAGAAACACCAGCATAGTCCTGACCTTGCTACGTGACCCTGCTTAAGTGACTCTTTCCCCCTCTTGCTTAAAAAAGGTAATCCACATGTTGTTTGTACAAGATATGGAGAAGGTAACTGAAGAGTAGGGGCTGGGAAAAAACAACAACAACAACAACCTGTCCTGAATAGTACTATAGATATCTGGCAGCTGAAACCAGGACTTTGGCAAATTACTTGAATGGAGTTGTCCTAGCAAAGACGCCTGTGTCTTTTGACAATAAAATAGGCCCCAAATGCTAGGTTTTCTCTCATTGTCTTCAGAGGACAAGCCCAGTGTATTTGGAAGCACGGGTTAACTTTTGGACCATCTGAAAACATTCATAAAAATCTCTTTCTGAGACCTTGTTTTGTAGTTAGAGGGAGTCAAATGGTAATTGAGAGATAGGGCTCTGGCACCAGACCACTCAGGCTTAAATCCTGGGTCTGCCACTTCCTGGCTGGGTGAGCTTGGAGAAACTTCACTGTACAATAAAAGTTGGGTCTTGGCACTCTACAGCTCAAATCCCACTAATGGCTCCCCAAGACTTTAGTGCCATCTATGTGGCTGTGTCTGGTTCTGCCTCGGATCTCTTTGTGGCCCACTCTGCTCTTGCTCATTCTGCTTCAGGCTCAGGGTCTTCCAAGTGCGCCTACCTCAGTGCTTCAACACTTGCTGGCCCTTCACCAAAAGGCTCTTCTCCCACATATTCTCATGGCATGCTCTCTTGCTTTCTTAAGGCTCCTGCTCAACTCAAACCTCCTCATAGATGCTTTGTCAACATCATTCTAACACTTAATCATCCTTGAGCATCTATTAGAAAATCCACTATTATCCATGCTGCACCCTACCCCATCCTGACCTTAAATGTAAGCACATGAGATTATCCATGTTGCCCACGGTGCGGCTCTGAGGTCTTGAATAGTGAGTGCCTAGCACATAGTAGGTGCTCAATAATATTTGTTGACTCCAGGAATCAATATCTGACCGGATTTGTTTCCATCACAGTCTCTTTCTCCTTGATTTGGAATTGGGTGCAAAGAGACTAAATCAGCAGCACATGCTGTAACTATAAATCTTGTTTCAAAAACTGAAGCTCTAATCTCAGGAAAACAATTATAAATTACTCTGTGAACAAAAGAGTTGGGTCAGGAGAGAGAGAGGAGAGAGAGAGACAGAGAGAGAGACTTGGATGTTCCTATTTTCAGGGCTCTAATCCTACTAATTCTCTTTGCTTAAGAGACTTGAGTGCATTTCTGTTTCTTGCAACTCTGATCCCTGACTAATATAGGAGTGACATAAGGTGACTCTGCATAAGTGCTTTTGGGCCCTAGAGGACAGAGGAAGTGCTGGTGTGCCTTTTTTACATTTGTATCTCCAGGGTCTACTGCAATTCTTTCTAGTACTTACATGATAAGCAATTGATGAATACAAATTTTTCAACTTAGAACTTAATTCCAATAATGTAGATGTAATGTTCCTAGTTTACCCTCCCCAGACTACATTCCTGTTTTCTATTCCCTTCAGAGGCCTTCCCATCATCTAGCTCCTCTCATTGAATATTTTCCTCAGCATTTTTATATGGGACACACAAAAGTTTATTTAAAAATGAAGTCTTTTCCACACCAGGTTTGCACCCAGTTCTGATGAAAAGAAAATATAGGGGAGCTTCTGGGTATTATATGTCAACACGTGAATGTCTATTGCCCCAAAAGGGCCAGTTACAATATCTTTAATAATGTGGTAGGCTTTATAAATTTATATCTTCAAAGAGTGGACTTGAAATTATTTTGTGGTAGCTTATTTTTCTTATGCTGGAAACAGAAATATGTATTAGCACCAACCAATGAATTGAAAATCCTGGTCTTCAGTATCGGAAAGCAATTATTTTATAGAAGATAATTAGGGCTTGCAGTGAAACATTTAATTATAACCATCATGAATATTGTCCTTTTAGGTGGTTCAACACATACGTGAATCCTTGGTTCTGCCTTTTCATCTCATCTACCTTTACCACAATCCCTCTCAAGACAGAACTTCATTTTGATGGGTTCCTGGCTTCATCAAGTATCCTGTGGTGCAACCTGCCCCATTTCCCATCAAAGATCCCTTCTGCTAATAATCCTCTCCATTCTCCTGTAGTTAATTTCATCATTCTATTGCCTAACTGGTATTGTGTTTTCTACCAAAGATAGAATCTCTTTATCTTTGTATTAATACCTTCTCAATTCTTGCATGAGCTACCATTTAAATATCATAGTTTTTACTTTTAGGATTAGATAACTCTTCACAATGATTGTGAAATTAGTTACCCATGTTTTGGGCTCTTATGTATCATTCCTTAATTGGTTTCCTCTCCTCTCCTCATCACTTCTTCTTCTGGTTTCATTGCAATTACTGACTGAGAAGTCCTGATCTGAATGGGTAAAGAGGAGAAAATTGATATTACTCCAGAGTCCTTTATACCCTGACAAATCATAGTCACAATCTAGAATGTTATCTTAGATTGATTTTCAGGACCAGCTACTCATACCAGCTGAAAACTAGGACAAGAAGACATTAATTCAGTCATTTGAAGATTGAATCCATCTATTGTTTTCATATGTCATTTTTGAGAACTCTTCATCCCAAGTTGACTTAATTTGGTTGCAAAAGTGTCTAGACTTACAGTGTAGGGGGAAAGGGGCTTCAACTTTCTAGCAATGGGAACAAAAGCTCGCAGTAGGACTGTGCTGTGTATAGGCAATGATTTTTAAACCTTGAGACATGACTAGTGGATGGACATACAACCACAGGAAAGCCTAAATTTTCTGTTCTGAAATCCAACCCTTGCAACCTCCCTCCAGGTACATCCCCTCTCCTTGCTCTTATTCTCAAGGAGCCTAGGCATAGGTAAAAATCTACTTCTGGTTTTCCCCTCATGAGGGAAAGCTCAGGCTGAAGTACTTTCTGGCTTCTTAGCTCAATGAACATGCAATATTATGATTTCTTTCAGTTCTGAATCAACCTTCTTATGTTCGGAACTATTTTGATCTCCCATATGAACATGGATGTGGATTGGACTTCAGCAGCTGATCTGTGTTGCATGTAGGCAATTTTGGTTTCCCCTGGCAAGTGACCCATTCCTGTTAATTTCTGGATGGTCAGGAATATATAGAAGGTGTCTGAGAGAGAGAGTCCCCAAATGAAGAATTCTTAGAGGAATTGGTTGGTGTGAGGCCTCATGGGAAGTGGTAGAGGTGATTCCAAAATGCCATTATTTCATAATTTCTTTAGCATTATCATACAGTATCTGTAGGCATCTGACCTCAGCCAATCAGTCCCTGCATGGAATTTTAAAAACCAGAGTTGAAGAAAGGGTGCCAGCCTCTCTCAGGTGGCAGAAGCTGTGGGAAGAGAGATTTGAATGTTCAGTGGTCATGTTTTCATTATGAAGGAAAAATTGGTTTGCTATGAGAAAAAGTAAAATTGACCCAGAGAGAGACAAAAGGTAAGGATGAGGCAAGAAAGCCCAGGTACCACTCCAGTCCCTGGTTCCCCGTGTTCCTGACATCCAGAGGCACTGCTCCCATTGGCACAGTATGATATTTAACTACTTCTTTGATTATATAAAATATCTCCAGAAACCTTCCAAAAAAACTCCCTTTTCCTGGACTAAGTTAGTTCCAGTTGCGATTTTGTGTATGTGCACTCAAGAGTCCTAATTATACACACCTACTTGAGAGCTCATAACCAGATATCAATCAGGTCATTCTAATGGTATCTGGGACAAGGGGAGGTTTGCAATTAATCTAATCATACTTTTTTCCCCAACATGCCAACCACAATTAAGAGAACAGTAAGTAAGAATCACAGTTTTTCTGGTTCTGTGTTAAGGGTTGGAGTGCAGTTTTCAATGGGAAGCTTCTAGATTAGCTTGTATGTACTTTGATCTCTTCTTTATCAACAAATTCTCATGGCCTCCCTCCTACTGATTGAATACAAATGACCACTGAATGGAAAGGGACAGACAGAGCCAACCAAGGCGTTCCTCTAAATATCTATACCTTTTCTCCCTTTTTTTGCATGTTAACTATGGCTTTTACTTTCAAAAATAATACTGTCCTTTATAATACATGCTTCTTGTTTTTTATAAGTTTAAATCCCAAGGATGACGATAAACTATTTCAGTTCTCTCTCCCCACATTTCTGGAGCATTCCAAAGGTCAGACTATTTTCAGCTTTTGGATACCCATTTCTATTCCTTGTAATTTTCCAACTTTCCCTGCAAGGTGCATGGTGCAGCCTCAGCTCTCACAAGTCTGTAGTTAAATGAATAAACAACCTTGCAAGAGTAAAGATAGTGTTGTGAGTTGATTAAAGCTTCTGTTCCACTAGATGGTGCTGGTCGACATGTCGTCTGCCTTGGAGTGTTTTAAAGGCCTCAATCTGTCACCATTTGGTTGGCAGGAGGAATTGATGAGAGTCAGACTTTATTCGTCAAAGCCAGGAATTTCTGAGTCTCTGCTAGGCCTTGTCCTCTGACTAGATGTGTGGGCTTCCTAATTTCCTTATTCTTAAATAGGCTAATGATCCTGTGTGAGAGGATGTAGGATGTCCTGCTCTATCTCAACACATCTCAGAGGCCCACTTCCCTGGGGTTTGGGCTTTGGGGGCACTTTTTCATTAGACCGAGATGGGAAAGGGGTTGTTTGGCTGAGAGTGAAAAGACATAGGTTTGGGTGACCAGTACTGGACACCTCACTACCACCTTGCCCACTGATCATTAGCATCTGGTCCCAGTACTATTGGTGGCCCTGGGTCTCTCCTTTTTGCACCTGACATAGTCTTTTAGATATGACTTTTGCTTTCAAAATGTAAAAAAATACTTCCCTAGGATCCGTTAAGATAGACTTACAAAAGACCTTTTCGAGAATTCCTCTTTTGGCAGGAGACTGTCTAATGTAGTATTCAATTTACCAGGCATCTTCAGAGAAAGAGGTATTGCTTTTTTTCCAAATAATCAAAGATCATTATTTTCCAAATGATCAAAGCTTATTATTTTCCATGCCAAATCTTTAGAAAGTTTTGCAGTGTCGAAGTAGATATAAATAGTCCTGAAGTGTATTATGTGGGCTGTGCTTTTTAAAACTTAATCTACTCAATTTAATAACTTACAATCATTTTATTTATTTATATGTTTGTTTGTTTGTTTGTTTGTTTGTTTATGTCCTAAGCGATGTTTTGGTGACCCAGTATTTCTGCTCTGAAAAATTGCTAAATGCTTCCACCTTTCTTCCTGACACATTCCACTCTTTTCTATTTTTCAAGTTTGCAATCTATGGCATATCTTATATTCCATACTAGATTGGCAGGGTGCTCAGTATGGACTAACACAAGTACTAAACTCCTCAACTGAAGTTCTGCATACTAATAACTTTGGACAGAGAACCCTGCATCTTTCCTGACTTCCATGGGGTTCTCTGGACTCCTGAACACTTCAAACCCCAGGGACAGTTTCCTAGCTGATAGTTTAACCCAAGACCTCACTTTGGTTATGGTCACTCTCTGAACACTTCCTTCTTATCCATATTCCACAATAGAAATAGCTTTATTAAAGACACCAAGAAAATAACATTAATATATTAAGATAGGGAGAGGGGAGAGGAAATTTACAAAACTCAGACTCACAATGGTAGATTCTTATCAAAAAATAAGAGGCCAGAAAAGAGAAGTAGCAGACAAGACTCCTTTATTTATAAGATCAGAAAGCCAACTCAAACTAGGTTTTGGGCTCCAACATTCACCAAAGAAAGGACAGTCTGGAAAATTAGAGAAGAGTTGGATACAAGGGTTCAAACAGCCTCCAAGAACTAACTGCTCTCCATTTCTGCCCTACTTTGCTCTGTCTTGGCTCCATGCACACCCCTGCCTTCTTCATTCATGGCTCCCAGAAGAATCAGGCTAATATCCTCCTGTCTTCCAGTCAAATGGAGAGAGAGCTTCTCTTTCTAATAATTCCTACAAGCATCCCAGAATTGAGTCATTGGCTAGGCTTAGGTTTTATGGCTCTTGAAAGTGGATTGTTAATGATTGAAAAGCTGCAATACACCGATTAAGCAGATCTGGTCCATATGTCATCTCTAGAGATAAAGAAAGGGTCAAATGACCATGACCACCCAGATCTAGGATTTAGAGTTTGAGTTTAGTCACTCCCCAAAGGAAAAACAATTGTATTGTTGCCAGTGTAGGTATGAATGGATGCTGAGAAAATAAAACCAACACTTATGCTAAAGAAGCTAATGGAGATGAGCCAGTAAAGCCTGGACACCGATCTATCAACTCCTAGTATGACTCAGAGTAATTCTACCACACACCAGCCATGCCTTCCCATTAAGTTCCTACCTCCACCCATAGGTTCTCTTCTCACATCATCCCTGCCCAGGCAGAATCAAGGGATGGGAGAGGGAGAAGGCAAGGCAGCTGCTGAAACTCTATCAGCCAAACACATTGAATTCTTCAAAAGCTTTAATCTTATTTGGTACATTCTCAACTACTCCAGCTAATTTTTCTTTCTTTTTACAGGCTTAAAAATAGGCCCAACATCATGATTATTTCTCCAAGGACATGAATATTGTTGAAAACAAACAAATATAGCTCAAAGTCTAGCCTTCTATCACTCTGATGGTCAACCATACTAACATTCCAGAGGACTACCTGTGATGTGAATCCAGATCGTTTTTTTCACCTAGTTCCCCACTATTGAATTACAAGTTTTGAAAAGTTCTAGAGAACCCTATGGATATCTTCCTCCATTTTCTTTTCCCTCCCTCCCTCTATCTCTCCCTCCTTCCTTGAGCTCCTATATACCAGTCACTGAGGACACAAGCATGAAAGCATGAGTCCAAGTCTGACCTTGCTCACAGGGAGTGGCATAGACAGATTAATGGATAGTTATAATACAGAGTGGTCACCACTAGCATAGAATTAGACATAGGGTGGCATGAGCATAAAGATAAGGACCTTCACTACTGGAAGGGTCAGAGAATTGGTTGGGTATATTACCATTACTGCAAGGTTCTCAGGACCCACGTGCCTTCTTCTGATCCCCAGGAATGCCCCAGGTAATATAGGGTCCAGGAGGGGAAAGACCCCAACACATCCCTCAGACATTAAAGAGCACATATTCCTAACTTGAGTCCATGAGCACTGGTTTTATGGGGTGAGAATAGTGCCTGAGGTTATGTGCAAAATTCTTCATGTTTAGTGAATTTTTTTTCTGGGAGAACATTTATAACTTTTACCACAGCCTCAAGAGGACCATGATGATCAAAAGGGTTTAAAAGTCACTACTCCAGAGAGAAAGGGGGAGAGAGAAAGAGAGAGAAAGATGCAATCCCTGATGAAAGATTTCTGTTGTTTGATGGGAAGCCAAGGAATGAGGGTGATTCCAGCTGAGCTGGACTTGCATCATCTCACTTTCCCTGAAACAATTTCCAGCTAGAACTGAGATTCTCTAGAAAGTATACTAATAGATCTTTTTTCCTTCTTTTGTCTTTTCCCTTTAATGGTGAAGAAGCCTATTGCGTGTTGATTATCTGAAGTTAGCCACTGCCTATCCCACACTTCCATCCCTTCCCCAGGGAATGTTGAGCAATATCCTGACCAGGCAGCATGTGGATCTGGGCTGTGACTGGACTTCTTGTGAAGAAGATGAGCCTTGGTTCTAGCGTTCCCTCCTCTGCTCTCCATTCTAGACCCTTGTCCTCCAAACATTTGTCTCTCCCCTCGGGTATTATCCTGTGTTCCATTCTTCTTGTTCACCTTCATCCTCACCCAAAGATTAATTAACTGAGGTATTGGTTGGCAATTAATAACTGAGGTATTGGTTGACAAAGGAAGGAACTCGTGATTACATCTCAAGAGAAGATTGAGTAGATTTGTAAAGTTCTTCAGGATTTAAAGAATGGTTGAATGACTGCCAGGGGAACTGGCATTTTGAGGCATTAGAGACTCTCAATCATACTACAAAGGTGCCTGCTGATTCATAAGGGAGGTGTATACTCACAGGCTGGGATCACAACGATGGGCCATGAATTTCTGGGAGTCACTGGGCCTCCCAACAAATATTAAGTAAGAGATGTGGACCAGATTTTCTCCATGTGTCCTCTAGCTTCAAAATATCAGAGAACTGAATGAGAAATAAAAATCTCAGTGTATAAATAAATCCCCAACAAGCAGAAATGTCCAAATACAGAATGAGAGATACTGAATGCCCTACCATGGAGATGTTGATACAGAAGCTAAATAGCTCCTTGCACGGGATATCATAGAAAGGATTTGGTATATGTGTGTGTGTGTGTACTCATTTGTTCCTCCAGCAAATACTAAGAAAGCCCCATCTACCTGTTCCACACTGATGAGTCAGCATTGAAACGTGACACCATTTCTGCCTTAGAAAGAGTTTCTGCCTTAGGAAGTCTGCATTCTAGACTCAGGGCCCAGCGGTAACACATGCCTGCAGTGGTCAGATATGACAACAGGGAGATACGGGGCCTGAGGCAAACCAGAGTATAACCCCACTAACAGCATTAAAATGTGAAAATTATACTCGTTTTGTGGGTCAGAATAAAATAGGTCTACAAGATATATTTAACATTGATCACAAAGTGGTGATTCATGGTCCAGACAATAATAAAGATTTATTAAGTGCTTCCATGAGCTAAGATTATTCTAGGTCCTTTACACATATTAAGTGACTTATTTCTATAATTAAGGCCCTCTTATTAAGGACAATTATTACCTCCATCTTACAGATGAGAAAGCCAAGGCACAAAAGAATGAAGCGAGGAGCCCAAGTTACCCGGCCAGCCAAGACTAACTTTGGACTCATTTTTGAAAGTCTGTGTTGCCTCCATAGATGATTTCTCTGATTCTGAACTTCTTGATTATGTGAAATTGGTCTGATTTGATCAAACTAAAGAAGTGTGTTAGTGAGCAACTCTTGTTTACTTCTTTCATACATGACCTGTTTCAGAGAAGTTACAGTGAAGAGAGTTAGAATCCACTTAAATTTGAACCAGAATGACTTCTGACATTTCATCTCATTTTAAACATTGTTTTCTCAAAAGTAAGTAAGCCCTGAAACATGCAGGTTGCGTCCTTGCCTGTTGAGCAGCCAAAGGCTGGGGTGGAGCAGTGAGCAAATAATCTTCTATTTTACATGTCAAAGGAACAAGTAAATTATTCATTCTTTTACCTAATAGATTTGTGGACTTGACCACAAAGTGTTAGAACTTTGGAAATGGAAGAGATCTGAGCATCCCATATCACAGTTGGTTCTATGGGATGTCAGTCGGACTTAAGAAGAAAACAGTAGCTTCATGGTCAAATAACTAGAAATTTCTGAGTTAGAGTCAACCTAAGTGTGTTACTTCGGGATTTGTCAGATTCTTTGCTGCACACTGGGAATCCTTTTTGCCTTTTTTGGGCTAGGGATGTTCTGGACAACAGATTTGGAAACCTGGACCTGGCCTTCCCATCTGATTTCATATCTGTGGACCTGAGAAGCTTCGAGAAGATGGATGAGACCCCCAAGGTCTCACAGCTAGTAAATGATAGCCTGGTTTAATGATAGTACTGAACAAAAAGCCCTTTGGATTGTATAATCCTGATAGCCTGGAATCGAAAGTAATCTTAAAGAGTATCTAATTTAAGTGATTCATTTTGCTAGAGGAAGAAATGCAGCCCCAAAGAGGTTAAGTTACTTGCCCAAAGGTTTACAACAGAGTCTGGACTGAAACTCAGGCTTTCTGCCTTCTCCTTAGAAGGGGGGAAAAAATGAAAACCAAAATGAATTTAATTATGCCAGCCAGAGTGATTGTTAACCAAGATTTTCCATGTACTGTACAAGAGCTTCTTAAATGTTATAGGACCTTTACATGACAGACACTGAAATGCTGCTGTGACTTCAGTAAGAAAGCAATCGAGGGGTGCCTGGTGATTTCACATTAGGATTATGTAAGGAGCTTTAAAAATAATACTGATTACCCTTGTGGGGTCATACTAAATGATCTAAATCTAGAAGCTGGAGGAAGGATGGTACCCTGATATCTGTACTTTTTTCTCTTAATTTTTTAAAATATTTATTTATTTATTTATTTGAGAAAGAGAGAGTGCACAAACACGCATGCATGAGTTGGGGGGTGGGTAGAGGGAGAGCGAATCCTTGAGCAGACTCCAGGCTGAGTGTGGAGCCCACATATGGCTTCATCCCAGGATCCTGAGATCATGACCTGAGCCAAAATGAAGAGTCAGTCACCATACCAACCGAGCCACCCAGGGACCCCCTGACAGCTGTACTTTTTAAAGAACCCCAGATGACTCTAGTTTAAATTGGGTGGAGAACCACTAACCTAGAGCAAAACAAAATCTGGAGTTGGGGAGAAGGAGAAGACATTGGCAGCAGCGGCCTCGGGCAAGTGTTCTCAGGTCGTCCACAAAGAGGAGATCATGGTGCCTATCTCCTCATCTCACACACACACACACACACACACACACACCTTTTATCTGTCTAGTCTGTCAAGAAGAGGAGAAATACCTTGTGGGAACAAGGCAGCAATTAGAAGAGATGAACAAAGAGATCACTGCCTAGCCTTGGGCCCACCTGGGTCTTGATGGTGGGGATATATGGAAATCCTATCAGCATGGCCCTATGCTTTTCTTCTGAAACACACCATTCTCCTAGCATGGAAGTGGAAAGAACAGGACTGGGAGTTACTTAGAACTTTGGCTAGACAAGATTGACATAGAGGACTCTCTAACCACAGAACTAAGAGGTGACAGCAGGTGGTTGATAGAGTCCATGAAGATCATCCTTGTTTCACAAATACAACAAACCAGTGATGACTCCGATGAGCAGATCCCACTGCAAGTGGGCACATGTTATTTCCAATACCCAGGAAATGTTACCTGGAATGAATTCCCTGCCCAGGACAGTGCAAGCCCACTATGCCATATCTATGTTCCTTACATTCTTTTCAATCCCCCTTTGCCATCCTTTGGTGGTTATTTTTTCATTTCAGACAAATTTTAGACCTATAACCATCACTCCAATTATTTCTGCAATCATGACCTTCTTATACATTGTGAGATTGCCAAATCTGGCCATGACACAGCTGATTATGAACTTGTGATTCAGTGGCCAACATTTCAAGACAACTTTTAGCCAGTTCCAATAAAAGGTCAGCAGCCAGCATCTTCTAGCAATTATTGTAATTTATGTATTAAAAAACAAAACAGCAATACACAGATTTCTGTAATTGATTCTTGACTAACCCCATGAGGATGGAATCTCATTTGGAGGGGAACCAGCTTCTTGTCCTTCAACCCTGATAACAGCAAGTCTCAGAATGAAGTGCTATCTGAGATTAAATTGTGGCTTTCTGTTTTTATCCCCCCCTCCCTTTTTATTGAACCATCCCCCGCCCTAGCCGGAACCCAAGAGTTAGCACGTACAGTGCGCCTTCCAACTGAACTGCCTGGTCGTCTATGACTCAGCTGTCCAGAGAGCCACAGCTGGCTTGGTGTGGATTTTAAAAAACTCCCCTCTCTCAATCTCTCTCTTTCTCACTCTCTTTCTCTGCCTCTCCGTCTCTCTCTCCAATTACACAGTGTGAATTAATAGCCAGTTCCTTCCAGTTGGCTGAGAGGAGCACAGAGGGAAACTCCTAGTTTTCTGGCTACAGGCTTGGGCTGAGGAAGCAGCTTATAAGGTCAGTGTCCCAAAGCAAAGCAGACAGCAGTACAAATAAACAGCCATGGGAGACAGACACGGAGTCAGGAAAATCCCCTACATGACTAGACTATCAGTTTCAGCAGTGCTGTGGCTGGAATGTCAGGTTCAAGCCTGTGACACGGAGGCCAAAGTGTTTGCCTTGAAATAAGTGGTGTTCTCAAGCCTCTTTCTCCTTAGTCAGTGACCATATTTTGCTAAAGAAAGAGAAATCATGCCTGTATGGGATGGTGGGAAGTCAGTTTCAGATAATTACAAAAATGATGCATTTCCAGGATTTTGGTTAATTGAGGTAGAAGAACATTCTAAACTAGTAAAGAGCCTGAATTGTAAAAAGTTCTCAAAAGACAAGGGCCAGTGGGGAGGGGTCCTACCGGGTGGTGTTCTAAAAAAGGGATGGGTGTTTGAGGTCCTAGATGTCATTTAATGATATGGATACAACTGCTGTTTGCTGGGTAGGTGTTACCAGAGATGGATTTGGCATGAAACCAATGAAGCTTGTATTCTGGGACACAGCTAAGGGACACTCATACTGTGTTTGCATGGTCGTATATTTTTGTAAAATTTGTAAAAGTAAATTGTTTCTTATTCTTAGAGAGGGATCCCAACTTGTATAAACTCTACACCTCTTAAAACCTGAATCCACCCCAGTTCAGAAAGGTGTTCAGAGCTGGGGGTGATGGCGAAAGGGGTTGCCTTTGGAGTTCATTCTTTTTCCTGTGGATTCGGGAATAGAGGATGCACCCTGCTATGGGGGGGGGGGTCCAGCTTTTCATTTTCACTGGTGATTTAGGGCTCCTCTCTCTTTTTCCAGGGCAGTCTCCCTTGTATCCCTCAGAACAATTTGATGTATCCCTACAGACGCCTCCTATATTCATGATCCTTAACTTAGAAGTAATTGAAAGAGTTTTTATGCCTGGCACAAAGAAAGTATTAACTAAGTGCTGGCAGTTGTAGACAAATTTTGGGTACTCAGAAAGGTATCCCCTTTTGTGCGTACTTTGCATCCCTGGTCATGACTATTGTCCGTGGCGGGCATGTGGCTCAAGTCAGTCCTTCCCTGAGTTATTTTCCCTGAAACAGGGTGAAGAGTACTTATTTTCTCTCTTCCCAAGGCTGTCAAGGATACGGACCCATGACTGATGGCAGATGTGTCTCCTGCTTTGCAGAAAAGCTGGTCTGAGAATGAGTGGAGAGAGAAAGTCAGTAGCCCTGAGTTCAGCCAGCCATCTTCCATCTTCCTATAGGTTCATGAGCCAATACCTTTCCCCTTTCTCCTCAAGGAGGTCTCTGTCTCTTGTGCCCCAAACTATTCTGGCCAATATATCTTTTATGTGGAATCATATTATCATTGAAAAAATTTGTCCAGCTCTCTGTTTCTCTTTCATTAGGTCAAGGCTTCCCTATTCTCTAAAATGAAATTTTAATCACTGTTATCAGCACATCTCACACAAATGGATTTCTACACATCTTTGACACTTTCAGTTCAACTACTATATATTGAATACCTATGTCCATGACAACTGGCTCCCATCTGGACTAGGTGAACTACCTGGGCTCACTGGCTATACTTATACTGCAAAAAAAACCAGACACAAATTCCCTGAATTTGTTCTGTCCCTGAAAGGGAGGAGAAACTCTCAGGCTGACCAATGATGGCTGCAACTTCTGGAATATATTAAGTGCCAAGTAGATGCTGGATTTAAAGTTATCTGAGAGCTTGAAGGATATTTTGACCATCACAAGAGTTAAAACACAGAACTAGATGTATTATCTGTAATGACTTTTCTCTCACTGAAATTACTCACAAGAGACAACTGTTCCCATTAGGGACACCTTGGGTTGGTGACTTCTTATATTGCTAGGTGGTATGCCTGGACGACATCAGTTTTTAATTGGGCACATGTAAGTGTGTACCACAACTCAGACTGATATAGTCAACACTCATATTAGTGCTGCCAAGAATAAGATTTTTAAATTAAACAGTTAAGAATGACCTGTGACTTGAATCCAATGAAGTTTATGGTTGATTTATTAATGATACTATTGAAGAGCTTGAAAATAGCCCTCTTCATGGGTAAGTTATGTATATCCAACTTGCAATCCAGTTTGCACAGAAAGTGGGAAAACATGTATTTCAGCCCAGTTCAAGTTTTCACAAATTACATACTTGAAAGATCCAAATTATGGAGTGAGTGATAAATGGTAAATTACCCTGAAGAAAATGCTGGGTTGGAATTCAGAAATTCCAAGTTCTTGTCTTAGCCCTGTCTTTGAATTACTTCAATTTCTCTGAGCCTCAGTTTCATTATCTGTAAAATGATAGTGTTGGACAACATAGTAACAGCTATTTATTGAGCTATTACTATGTGCTAGACATTGTACTAGGAGCTTCATGTACATTATTACATTGTCATTTATTTCTCCTACTAATTCTTCAATAAGTGATGCTTTTTAATCTCTAATTCTGTACATATAAGGAAACAATCTCAGAGAGGTTAAGAAACTTTCTTAAGATCACACAGGTAGTAGGAGGCAGAATAAAGATTCACTTTGGATAAGACCAGGCTCCAGGTCAGAGCCTCACCATAACCACTATTTGATACTATTAATCTGGAAGGATCTCAGTGATTCTATTCTTCTATTCCTGTCACCTTATATTTCAGGAGGAACATGGTTTCCTTGTTATCTGAATGTATTTGGACCAGATTGTGGCAGTTAATTTCCAGTCCACCCAATTGTGATAAAAACATGATCTCAGACCTATCTATTCAATTAAAACTAGCTCAGAACTAATTTTCCGTAAAATTAAGACACACTACTCAAGAAAACACAGATGGCCACTTGATTCCATAACTCATTCTCTGGTTCATTCTGACCACATTACTTTTTTTTAGGCACAAAGTGCCTAAAGTGAATTTTGTACTGCAAGGAAATTGACTACTCTTGGCTTCTTTCCAGTTAGTACAATCCTAACCCAAACACCCATTCATTTCCTGGTCTCTGATCCATCCCTCTGCTCCACCCTAGCCACCACAAACACTGTCTGACCATGTGGTCTGACCGGTTGTTTTGGTGATGGTGATTTCAATTCTATCCCAGCTCCTGTAAAAGGAAGGTTGGTATTCCAAGCAAATCTATCAATAAGCTCATGTTTGTTTCCTTGAGTGTTTCTAACTCCTTGGGGAGCTGAAGGTTGGAGTTGCAAAGGAATGTAATGTTTGGCCCATGGCCTTGTAGGGACTCCAAATGGTGTGGTACAAATGAAGCAGCTGGAGATAATAGAACAGTGTGGTATAAAGGTTATGTTAGGAACACTTACATGCCATGGTGGAGGTAAAGGTGGACAATGCTGATCAAGGGCTCGGCTCGGGAAGAGGAAGAGACAGAATAGAACTTGGATCTACTGGAGAGAAGAGATTTCACACTTAAAGAAGTAAGAGAGCCCCTGTGAAGGTGATAGAGATTCACAAAAATTGGTAGTCATTTCTCTCTCTCTCTCTCTCTCTCTATATATATATATATATATGCCAAGTTATTATAGTCTACACCTGACATTTATACAGTGTTGAATATCAATTATATTTCAGTAAAACTGAAAGGAAGAACAGGTAAGACAACCACAGTGAGACGTAAGGAAAGGAATGAATGTGATATGCTATTGCACTATGAGGAGACTTTCTGTGCTGAACAGACTTCTAATAAAAATCTCTGCTTAAAAACTGGAAAATTCGTGTGTAAACCTGGCGATTCACAGACATGTACCCCTGGGGATAAAAATACATTATATGTTTATAAAAAAATAAAAATAAAAAAAAACCCCAAAACTGGAAAATTCCTGGGGCACCTGGATGGCTCAGTCAGTTAAGCATCTGCCTTTGGTTCAGGTCCTAATCTCACAGTCCTGGGATTGAGCGCCTGCTCGCAGGGAACCTGCTTCTCCCTCTCCTCCTTGCTCTTGCTCTCTTTCAGACTCTCTCTTTTTCAAATAAATAAATAAATAAATAAAATCTTTTTAGAAAGAAAATTCCATCAGAAATGTTCATCGAGAGCAGAAGCTGCATATTTTTTTTGCTCATCACCCTGTGCCTATAACAATACTCAATAGAGACTAAGTATTCAACAGTATTCATCAAATGAATAAATAAAACATTTATCTACTTTTAGAACCTAAATGCTATATTTCATGTAGGCCTATAGCTATCAAATTATGGGTCCTTGGACTAGCATAATTCACACCAACTGGGAACTTGCTAGAAATGAAAGTTCTCAGGCCTCACGCCAGACATATTGAGCCAGACACTTGTAGGGTTGGGACCTAGCAGTCTGTGTTTTAACAAGCCCTCCAGGTGATTCTGACAAAGGCTAAAATTTGAGAACCACGGATATGGGCCAAACCTTTATGATGGCAATTTTACCACAGCCTCTAAAATTCAAGATACTCCTTCTCTTCCCAGCTTGCTTTAAAATGGATGGAAATGGGAATATTAAACCAAAATCAAAAAATACTGGCAAACACCATCTGAAACGCTGAGGGCTGATAGCAAAATTTTTGTATTTTAAAGAACACAACTGTCTAAATTCAAATAAATAAAACTTAGATTTATCCATTTCTTCAGACGTTACTTTAACACTATGTGGAAGTGTCTCTGACAGGAAGAGGAAGTGGGACATCGGGGCCCCTGTAAGGCAATGCTACTCAAAAATCAAGTGATGAGGGGCCAGTTAAGATGGCTGCCTGACCCAAACATTTTGCCTGCCTTCCAAAAGCCCAATAAAATTATTGCGAAAGAGTAGCCTCATAAGAACAAAGAGAATGGGAAGAACACCAAGATGGTACCAAAGATTTCAATTAATGTCTGAAAAACTGAAGAGGACAGAGACTGTGGGACCTTCTTGGACCATCTTGAGTGTACTTGTACTCCTACTGATAAATCCTGAGGAGGTGGGCCTGAAAGTTTCACAAGGCTCTCTCTATTCCAGAAGTTAATCAGCCTCCTTCACGGTATTTCATAGAATTAGAGTATTGGAAGAGACATTAGTAAATGTAGTTCTAAAGTCTGTATTGAACCAGTGAGGAAAATGAGGCATAGGGAAAATAATAGATTGCCCCCAGTCACCCACTAGTAACTCACAGACCTAAGAAAATAAACCATATCTCTTTCTCAGTACATGTTCTACCATATTTCACTGCCTGTGTCAGATGATCAGGATTGTCAAGGCCTCCCATGATGAAGTCCCCTTTACCTGCCCAGTTACCTGTACCTCTGTCACACTGTTGCATGAGACATTGAAGAAAATTCTGAGCAAGTTGTCAGAAGACAAAAACGCCACAGCTCTGAGTAACTGTGCTGATTCACTCATCTTTCTTTTATTTGTGGGAATACGTGGTATGTTGGGGAGTGGGGTGGCACAAATGGGGATGGGATTTTTTAATTTGTATTTTCAAGTTTTTCTTTCTCACTTTAAAAAAATGCATAGGAGTATTATTCAGCGATGAAAAAGGGAAAGAGATCCTGCCATTTACAACAATATGGATGGACCTTGAGGGCATTATGCTGCATGAAATAAGCCAGACAGAGAAAGATAAACACTATATGATCTCACTTAAATATGGAGTCTAAAACAAACAAACAAAACAAAACAACAAACAAAAAAATCCCAAACTTAAGGACACAGAGAACAGACTTGTGAGGGAATGGGTGAAATTAGTGAAGGCAGTCAAATGGTACAAACAAAATAAATGAATTCTTGGGATGTAACATACAGCATGATGATGATAGTTATCAATACTGCATTGCATATTTGAAAGTTGCAGAGAGATCTTAAAAGTTCTCATCATACACAAAAAGCATTTGTAACTATGTGTGGTGATGGATGTTAACAAAAGATATTGTGGTGAACTTTTCCAATATACACATACAACAAATCATTATGTTGTACATCTAAAGTGAATACAATGTTCGATGTTGAATATATCTCATAATAAGTAAATTAATTAACTAAAGTATGTTCATTAAATTAAATGAACTCTATCCCAGGAACCATCAAAAATTATTCTTGAACATTTGGGCATTCGTAGGGACTCATTACTTTTTGTGCTTTAATATCCAGCTTAATATTCTTGTTAATTATCAGATAATTTGTATTTCTTTAATCCTTAAACAATCAATATTCCTTTAAATATTTGTACATACTTCAAAACTGAAAAATTTGAAAACATATGTAGCTATCAAATTAAAATTTCCCAAATATTTAAAGATTGACTGTTAGTGCAGATACTTCTAAACAGTTGGTTAAAACCACAATTCTACCATAACAAACTATCTTTAGCATCCAAGCACTTAAAAAGAAGACATGAGGACTATTAAAATGATAAAAAGCTGATGTGTACCCCTAAATGAAAGCTAGCTACTGTAATGTTATACCTTAAATTTAAATACCATTATTTTATTTGCATTTCTTTCTAGGTTTGCCTTCCGAAAGTTACAGTAATTTTAGTGGTTTTCTATCCCATCTGACCAAAGGAGAAGGACCCGGTTCCGGTGTCTGAGTAATCAAAGAATTGACGTTTGACCTACGGCAGCATCTAAGGTGGTTCTTATTCTCTGGTTTTCCAACCAAGTTCCTTTTTATAATTATGTTTCACTTCTTACAAATAGGAGTTCTAATTTTCTGTCTTCCATGTAGATTGACATTTTTCAAACCTAGTGCCTTTCTGAAAATGATTTCTTAATTGAGCACACCTGCCCGTATCTCACACATTGTCCCTCCATTTTGAGATATTGATTTGGCCTCTTGGCATTACTGAAGATGAATATAAACCTTACTTGAATATAAATCTTATTGGTATTTTATCATACTTATAAGAGCCATCTGAAGCAGAACTTTGCAACCAACCTACTGTGCCATTCCCTACTGTTACCCATGAATTACACGGGGCCAAGACAGGGACCCCCTCTACCCTGAGCTGCTCAGAGCCTCAGTGCTCGGGAGCCCTAGGGAAGTGTGGACTTTTGAGTGTCACAAATTAATATGTCATTAGATAAACATTATCCCTCTCTACATGTGCTATAAAATGAAAAGTTGAGGAAGCACTGGTTGGCACAGTTCATCTCCAAAGAGAGAAGGGATTGAGTCTGCGTGGTCAATGCTCTTTACTGGGACAAGAGGCTAATTCATCCTTGCTTCAGCCTGGCTAAAGGAAGCCCCTTACAGTTGGCTCTTCTGTCCTTTGATCATTGCCTCTGCATCTTATAAAAGTTTACATGCTATCTGGTGGCACAGACTGTCCCAGACCTATCCTGACATTTCCCTGAGCCCCAAGACGTGAAAGCAACTACATTCCAAAGGATCTTGGGGTCCTTGAATGGAGGAAAGTAAGAGAGACCCAAATCTGAGCATTATCAATGCATAATGCAAAAAGGTGGTGAGACTACTAACTAGCAGAATGGGATAATACATGCACATTTTAAAAGAAGGCATGAGTTTGCATAGAATTTTGCACTTTGGTATAGCATGTTTCCATATGCTTCTCTTCCTACTCTACGTGGCTTTATCAACCATCAATACTCTTGTCTACATTGACAAGAGCAGCAACAACATTCTATGATCCTATTATCCCCTCTACCACCCAAAATTAGCATTTTGTTATAGGCCCTGTGAACTTTTTTTCTGTAACAAGTAAGTATTTTCACCTTTAAAATAGGAATGATTCTCCAATGTAACAGGTAGTTGAATGGATTAAATGAAATAGTGTAAAAAGCCAAGAAACTATAAACTATTTTTATTAACTTCTGCTATTTCCACCATAGATGATCTTCTCAGGGTTTGTAAAATACATCTGTATTTTCCTATTTCCTTATCTTTGCTCACAGTGTTCCCTTCTGCTAAAATGCCCTTTCTCTGTTAGTACGTATTGAACCAGGCTCAGCTTAAATGATGTCACCTCTGGGAGTTTTCCAGGGCTTCTAGGCAGGGTGAGTCCTTTCTTTTCTGTGTTTTAGGAGTGCAACAATAATTCTGCTTTTTAAAAATCACTGGATTACGTGATTTGTGTACACATCTATTTAATCTAATAAGATAAGTTTGTGGAGTTCACAGATCACGTTGTATATGCTGAGAGCCTCATATAGAGTCTTGTGAGGAGTAAAGAGGAGATGTTTGCTGAACTGAATCGAATGTTGATTGATCCCCGGCTGACTATCTAAGAATGTGCAATTAAACACACTCAAAGGGCTACTGATGAGTAGGATGAATAGTTATTTAAAACATTAGACTTATTTTGATAACACCGCAGGTGCCTAGAACTGAGGTTGGGTGGGCTCAAACTACGGAACTGAGTCACCTAGGAAACTCAATCAGATTGCAGACATTCCAGGGGCACCTGGGCGGCTCAGTCCATTAAGCATCTGACTCTTGATTTCAGGCTCAGGTCATGATCTCAGGGTCATGAGATTGACCCGAGACTGGCTCCTGGCTCAGGGAGGAGTCTGCTTAGGATTCTCTCTTCCCCACTACCTCTGGTTTTCCAACTCCGCCCCCCACAGTGTGTGCATTGTCTCTCTCAAATAAATAAGTAAGTAAGTAGGTAAATAAACAAACAAACAAACAAATAAATAAATAGAATCTTTAAAAGGAACCATGCCGGTACTTGGGTTCCACTGGAAACCCTTGTGAAGCAGACTGTGTGGAGTCGGAGCCAGGCAATGTGCGTTGTTGACACCTGCTCAGGTGGTTATGCTGCTCACCCACATTCCAGAACCACCGCGTCGAAGAAAGCCAGGTCCCCTCTCACCCAACACAGGAATCCTACTCGGAGACCCTGATACCTCTCTGGCCCTCATCTACGCATCTTCTGGTGGCCATTTGTCAGGTCTTCAGACCAGGTGCGGCTGACGTGAAGGCAGACGCCTCTCCCAGGAAGGGTGAGGCCTTGTGATTTCACACTACTGTCTCATAGCGAGTAGTGAGAGGTGAGAACAAACCATCGTGGGGCAGCTCTGTCCATGGAACTGAGGTGTCCTAAGATGGGTGTGGGATTTGGCCCCAGAAGAGGGGTATTGGACTCCCCGCATTATTATGTGCCCGGCTGTGGACCCAAGGGCACACTAGTAAGGCTCTCTGAGTTTTTGTTTGGTTTTCTGTAAAATGGAAATGTGAGAAGCTCCTTCGCTGTCAAGGATGTGACAAGGACTTTGCGAGAGGCAAGGAGCCATCTAAACATGTTTTCTTAAGTATCACAGCGGTCTGTTTGCTTATTATTTTCATCTCCCATGTCAGTTTAAAAGGCTCCCATACAGAGAACCTTCTTCACTTCTCCTAGTTTCTCCCTGCTGGTTAAGTGGACCTTGAGTGTGGCTGAACCACAAACACAAATGACATCCACCGTGCACACGGGGACTTACCTCCTGACTCGTCAGAGTGCACATCAGGAGAAACTGCTTGGCCCCTCTGGTTTTCAGCCATAAATGGAGAGTCAAGTTACCCATTTAGAGAGATGAAAATGCTCTCCACCCCCAGGCTGCCATTGTGGCTCTGTTATCCTCTAACATGGCCCTGCCTTGGAAGGGTGATAAGCTCTGCTGCTGTCAAAGGCCAGGGCTCATGTTCATTTTGATTCAGAAGTGGGTATGGGGCCCTCCAGCTCCAAACAAGCACTTCTGAAATTCAAATTAAGGAGGTCGCTTCATTTCCAGAAGTAGAACCTGGCCTTCATGATGGCTTCGCTCCTCTCCCTGCTATGGGAAGTGGTTCCATCCCCCTTGTCAGGCACCTTAGTTACTCCCTTATGGTGGCCCAGCACCCCAAGCACCTTACACAGATGGTCTCTCAGCACTCAGCTGACTTGCTCAGCAGTGAACCAAATGTATACTTTTTAATCCAAAGGAAGATCTTCGTCAAAGATACACCGCATTGGTGAGTGTGGTGGTTATAACAATACTTCCCTATAGAACTCAAGATTCCACATAGAATCTCTTATTTGGAAGGGTCTTTGACAATCTAGCATTTTCCAAAATGTATCATATAGAACATTAATTATGTGAGATACTCCTTAAAGGGAGGTGGAATTCTGTTGCTAAATAATCTTAGATGACACTGCCTACTCCCTCAAGACCTCTTGAGGTCTCAATGCATTATGGCGTGTTAAGGGCTCTGAGAAGTCCTGCAGCTGTCCCCGCCTGTTGTTTTGTTGTTTGAGAACCTGTTCATATTTAACATGATCTGACAAATTCTGGTCTCTTATTATCTCAGCTTCCTAAAGCCTTACTGGTGTTACATGGTTTACATATGCAGTAAGGGAACCACACATCTTTTTAGACTTTTGACTGACTCATTGCCTGTGAAAACTTGTCTCTAGACTAACCTAACTCCTGACTAACTAATTTTATAGTGACATTGTAAACTCGGATTGCCTTCAGTGTAAAAGAGCATTTTTTTTTCCTTCAACTTAATTTTTTTTGAGTAGTCCATGATTTCTCATGTTTCAAGTATCAAAAAATGGAAAAGGTGTTGAGTGAGAAACCTCCCTCCCACCCAATGCCCCATTCTTCCTCTGCTCAGACATCACTTCCCATTACCAGCAGCTCCAAAAATAACTGCTGCTTTTAATTTCTTGTTTAGCCTTCTGGACAATGTTTAGGCATATCAATGCATATATCTATACCTATAGTGAGTGTGTGTTTGTGTGTGTGTATAATTTTTTTTTTTTTTTAGTAAGAAATGTTAGCTTATTGGGGCACCTGGATGGCTCAGTCTGTTAAGCATCCGACTCCTGGCTTTGGCTCAGGCTGTGATCTCAGGGTCATGAGATCAGCCCGTGGGGCTCTGCGCTTATGGGGGTGGGAGGGTGGGGTGTCTATTTGGGATTCTCTCTCTCCCACCCTCTGCCGCCCACCCCCTCATGCTCGTGCATATGCTCTCTCAAATAAATAAATAAATAGATAAATCTATTTTAAAAAAAGAAATCATAGCTTATTATACACATTTTTTTCAAAGAGCAATTTTTTTTTATAATTTTCCTAAATGGCATAAAAATCACAAAATTGGATTCTGCTTTGAAGCCTTAACTTGCTCCAGTGGAGATAAGAAATGTGCCTGTGGAGGACCTAGAAATCTTGGGAGTGGAAAACCAGAGACCTCTGCCAGGCAGGATGCTCCATTAGGACTTGTGGCACGTGTCAAGTTCACAAGCCAACAAAACTGAGAAGCCTCCTTCCACCTTGCTGTACACAGATCTCTCCTGGATACTTTGTTGCTGATATGAAATATGCATCACTCAAATGCAAAGAAAAAAAAAGAGGTAGCATGCACAAGGAGATCTGCCAAATGAAAAATACAAATATAAGTATCATTACAAGCCTAGCAAGTAGGAGGCCAGGAAGAGGGAAAGGGGAGCCACAGATGACACAGGGAGTGAAATAGTCAGTGACAATTGCTACTTCTTTTTCAGTTTTAATCCAGTGAGGCCAGATCGTTTGTCCTATCATCAAGGCAGTGTAACAGAATGGTTAAGAGGATTTAAAGTCAATTGGAATGGTTTTCATGTTCTTAGCTCTGCCACTTACTTTCTGTGTGGCATTGGACCAGTTACCTAACCAGGCTGTGCCTTGATCTCATCATCTGTAAAATGGGCCAATAAGTACCCACCTCACAGGACAATTGTGAAGATTATGGGAGATGGTACCTATGAAGAACTTAGCCAGGAGCTTGACCCTGCTGAATTAGTATTTGCTGCAGAGGTTTTTTTAAGAGGACTTTATTTGTAGAACTATTTAGCCTGTATCCTTACCCCATTCAAATTAACAACCCATTCACTTAAAGAGTTCAGACACAGAGCAGGTTGCTTCTGGGCAGAATTGATAGTTTCTACCTGATTACTCTGCTTTGTTGTTATTGTTTTAAGTGTTGCTTGTGATTTCCCTTTGTTGCTGCCTTAGAAAGCTCTAAGTTATCCAGTAAGCAGAGTTGGAGTCAGCTGGGTGTTTCAACCACTGAAGGACAGTTTCAGTTCTGGTGAATGACAGAGTCAGATTCTCACCCTTTATCTCAGTCCCTGGGAATGGGTTAGTGGTCCAGTCCTCTCACTAATTTGTAGGAATGGCTGAGAGAAAAGTCCATTTCAACTATCATCCATTAACTCAACAGAAGCTGTGTTGAATCCATGTTCTTTACATAAAGTAGAAATGATACTTGGAAAGCACCATAGCCTGAAACCCAACTGTGTAATAAGAACCGCATTGCTGACGTCAGCAGCTAGGGGCCTGTAGCCTGTCGAGAGTCCTTGGGACTCTAGCATCTGCCCATATTTATAACTTTTTTGCTTTTAACTTTGCCCTTGAAATGACACATCATTTTAGAGTTTCAAAGAGATTTCCAAATCAGAGACGGCTGAGCCTATGTAAGAGCTGATGGGAGAGTCACGGCATTAAAGTAGCTGTCTTCCAGCAAATGAGGAATAGAGTTACTTCAGAAACTACAAGTCCACAAATTTCTTTAGAACCGAGGGCTCCAGACAGTTCTCCAACACGGCAGCCAGTCCACGTCTTTGGAACCCACCACAGCATAAGCGAAGGAGGGGAATTCTTTCACGTGTGGCCAGGGAAATAATAATGCCTAACCAAACATTTCCAGGTAACAGGCAAGCTATGGATCACGTTATTAAATGTAGGTGTACATGTCTCACTGGGGCCCTCAAGATAAATAGTATGAAAAATAGTACTTAATATCTCTCTGGGTGATTCCGTTCTGGAAAGAGCTAAATGACATGAAAATTGTCATCTGTTATGGATGAGAATAATAAAGTCACAGAGTAATTTTTATCCTGAATTCAGATCCCGTCTGCTTCTCCCTCCTCTCTCTTTCCACATGCTGTAATGGGGTAAATGATGTTTTCAATCAGGGAGGGATGGGAGAAATTAAGAAGCTTCAGGAAAAGTATATCCTGAATTTCCAAAAAGCTGTCTAGGTCAGTCCAGAGTCTAGTCAGAAAGCGTATTCATCCTGCCTGGATATTTCCACTGACAGCGGAAGCGAGGAGGGACAGCTGGAAATGATTACACTTGTGACCCTTTCCCAGGGAGAACCTAAAGTTGAAGGTACTTGGAGGCTCACAGCTTGTTACCATTTTGCCTTTGTTTCTCTGGGTGAGCAGTCATGCTGAATGAATTTGTGATTCACTTAATAAACACTTGGGGGAATGATTTCTTGCTTCCCTGAGCCATGTTTTTTAATCTGGTCTACACCACCCTTCAAAATATGAAAGGAGAAAAAAAGCCTTAGAAAACCAAATGACTCTCTTTTCTCAACATGGGTGAAGAATGTTTTCATTCTGTTTGTGTTATTACAGAAGAAGGTGTGTGTGGCCAGGGGAAAGGGGGAAAGCACCAAATTAGGTGTCAGCCCCACCTGCCTGTGGGGTGGCTGAGAGAATTACTACATCTCAAGTAGTCTGAAAAGTGTAAAAATTCTAGAAATGTAAAGTCGTATTGTTCTTTTCTATTTGGTGAGCCTATCAGACTTCATCATGCTACTTGACTAGTTTCCCAAGAAAACTACCTGAGTCAGGAAAAGACACTCCCCTCACGCCCTTAACGGGACTATCTAAAGTGTTCACCTTATAGGTGTTCTTTCTCATTTGAGCCTAAGTGATAGAACCACTGCAGAACCTTTTTTAAAAAACCAAAACAAGCAGGGAACATATAGTCTGCTTACAGTGAATGGAAGGATCTGCTTGACCTACTTGGTCAACGACTTCTGTCTATATTTATACACTTGTATACATCATTAATCCTGGAGTGAACCAATTTTTCAAGGATAGTGTAGTATTGCCAAAGAGCCAATGTTATAGCTTCTGAACTTTCTCCCAGAAATTCAATACACGCATCCCACACCTATTTCACTTAAGACAGCAGAAAGGAAAAATGAGAATGTTCCAGCATCCTGAGGCTTCTATGTGAAGAATCTATTTCTGACTGTGTCTGCATCAAAATGTTTGTGGACAAGGGTTTCCAGTGAGGGGAAAGTTGCCGGCTTATTCAGAAATTCCTGTGTCAGAAGTGAGAGACAACGTGCTCGTGGAAGGCATACAGCACACGTGGTTCAACGGTCACTGAAGCTTCATGTTAACAATCTCGGGGAGGTGGTGGTTTTAGTTTAGTAACTGCAAAGTAGCATTGCCGTTTACATAGCTGTAGTTTTTGAAAGATGCTAACATCATCTTCTAGAACTGACCACGTTAGGCTTTGCTTTAACTTCTCATCTACTGCTAAGAGCTCTTTCACCTTATTTCCTTCTATCCAGGTTCCTTTTTTTTCCTCCTGTTACAGCTTTTCCACAATTTTCTGTGAATTTTTTTTTTTTTTTGCCTTTTATCTACCCATCTGGCCCATTGTTGACTGAGTGATCCTCTAGATTTTTGTACTAGTCGTAGAGTGTAGTAGTGGGGATAGAAGCATAATAATAAATACTATTATTTATTAATGCATTTGCTATATCTATTTACTATTATTTATTATCATAATAAATGGTAAATTGTAGTAATAATAATGGAACACTAACTGCTATAGTGAAAATGGCTTTTCACCTTCCTAGCATCAGTTTCTCCTTCTGAAAAAAAAAAATAGCTCTTCCATTTCCATTTGGAGACTTGACCTCCCTTATTCTCAGTCCATGTGGACACAGGACCTAGACCTGTCCATTCCATCCAACCAGAACATTCCATCCTCTGGCCAGTGACTGACTCACAGCTGCACATGAGATCCAACCAGGCCAATGAAATCTCATTCCAGGCGGTTCTCTTGGTATCTCTTTCTCCTGTGGCTGCTCAGCTGGGAGGATATCTTAGCACCCATTTTGTCATGTCACGGGGACAGCCTGTCTGAGAACGGAAGCAATCAGAGGAATATAGAGCCAACCAATTTAGAGAGAACCCACAATGAGGACCTTGGATGAGCCATAGTTCCAGATGCTTCTGAACCCAGAACTTTTTTGCTTAATGAGGTTGAGCTGGGGTTGTCCCACTCACAGCTGGAAGAATCTTGACTGAAACAGTGGTAGCCATGTCACGAGTGGAGCACTGTTCCTGCGCCTGGCACCCAGGCAGACACTTCACTAGATGTACTCTCCTTTAATCCAGTCAATAGTCCCGTGGTTGTTCTCATTGTATAGATGTGGAAACAGATTTAAAGAAGATAAGTAACTTGCCTGAGGTCCTAAGGCTGCTGAGGACCAACAACACCTCTGAATTCATAATACTAATAACATTGACTTTAGCAAGAAAGTCCTGTGACATCAACTCCGAGAAATATTCACCCGGAAGGTCTGCATTAGCCATCACAGAGGCAGTGAGAGCATGAATTTTAGGCACGCTGGAGCCTCCGAATCTTTATTTAGCCGGTTTCGTCAGAGCTGACCACGGATGAAATGGAAGCCAGGGGGAAATTGTGCTGGCTTGGCCATGGGGCTGATCAGATCCTGGGATCGTCCACAGGGAACAGGAGTGAGGACACTCAGTTCCAAGGCTTCTGAGAAGAGACAAGCATGTGTGTCAGGCTGTGTGTACTAGATTTCCTTAACACCTGCAAGGATTAGGTTCCTCCGAAGACGGTCTTGAGATAGGCCCACATGGGGTTGAGTGGCTGGTGAGAGGATGAGGAAAAAGTTGACCCCAGAGTCCGTTCCAGCCAGCACTTGCGGCTTATGATTGATTTGTCATGGTCTGGCCCAGGGCAAGGTGAAGTCATTGTGGTTGGAGGTTAAAAAAAAAAAAAAAGATCCAAGCGTGTTCACTGTGCCCAGCTGGGGCCTGTTTGCGCCCCGTCCTTTCTTTGCCTTTCCCCTGCTCTGCCCTGCTGCTAGGGGGCGCTGCCCGGGGTGCCCTCCCCCGGCTACTGTTGGATGGCTTCTGCACTGGTGCAAAACAGCAGGTGCCGCTGAACGCGGCGCGGTCGACCGCAAGCTAGCGGGTTTCTTCCTTCAGTCTCCGCAGTACTGCCCTCCTCCATGGCTTGGGCCCACGCCCGCTGTAGTTTCACTTCCGCCTCCTAAGCCCAGGCCCTGGACCTCTGGAAAGTAGGCCTTCCGGCCTTCAGCTTGGGGGCGGGCAGAGGCTTCCGGCTCCTGCCTCTCCTGTCCTGGTGTCTTAGCTCCTCTATGACCCGTGGAACCAATTCATTTTCTATTTTCCTGATTAGCATGTCCATCCAGACTGCATGTCCAAGAAGAGGTCTTAGAGGAAGCACACCTTGTCTCTAGCTTTCGCTCCTTCCCAGGCTAGGTCCTCTGGGCAGGGCCACCACATCCAGTCACACAGGTCAACTTCAGGAAGCACTGCTCTGTGCAGTGCACAGCCTGCCCAACTGTGTATGTTGGCCCTCTTGTGGGACTGAACTGCCCTGGTTGCCCTTGCTACACCTGGTTAGCCAAACACCCCAAATAAAACCACTTCCTGAGGGTGAGGTTACCCTGCATTTGAGTACCCTCATGTAGTATGTGCTTAAAAATAAGTTGGTTGCTTAGTCGGTTGGTATGCAATCTCTTGCCAGCCTCTCCTGTCCACTGTACCCTCTGTTTTGCAGTGGGATCACGGAGCCTGGCTCTCAGCCTCCTTTTAATGGGCTGGCTGGTCCCCTACTTCCCACTTACTCCTTTGCAGGCTACTAGGAGCTGAGCCACAGGAATTGTTCCTGAAAACCTTTTCCGTCTTCTCAGTAATCATATTAAATATCTGATTTTGTGTGGGCTTCCCAGAGAAAACATACTTCCCATTTCACTACAGGCAGGGCATCTCTGCATGACTCGTCACTGTGATTGCTTTTTTTTTTTTTCTTTATTCTTAATTTAAGAGACAAATCTGACTTACCCTGAAAATGGTGATTGTGGTTAACAGACTTATTATATGAATTCCCATTAATGCAGCAAATTCAAGGAGGAGGTTTTCATCTGAGTGGTGGTGAATCACAAGATTCTTATACCATGGTATTGAAAAACATCCATCACTAAAGAAAAACCATTTCCTTTAAGCCATTTTTTTTTTCATAGTAAAGTCAACCTAAAGTTTTATTTGCACCTGGAAGAGTCGGGAAATTTATCTTTAGCCACAGTTTATAAATCTGCCTGTCCTTGCTTTCCGAATGCCACATTTCTAATCCCAGTCTTTCTTGTCGGCTTATAGGAACATCCTCTGCCTCAGGAAGAAACCCAGAAGGTTCTGCATGGGCAAGTGGGGTCAATGGCACCACTGACTGGAGCTGAGTGAGCCAAGGGTGATCACATGGGTACAGTGTTTTATTGGCTCTATCATCTGCAACTGGGGTTGGCCAGAGTGGGAGAACGTTGGGAGTATCCACAGGAAGTAGATATTTCCTGACCAGCTCATCCCTTGCTAACTCTCCAGCATTTTCTTGTCTACAACTAAAACATTTTGCCTTGTATGTTCCTGCCCAAGGCCTCTTGAGACAGTGGGTGGGTGGGATTTTTTTTTTTCTTTCATTTTTCAACTTGTGCCAAATGTGTCAGGAGTTAAGTCCATAATGCATAGATCTTGGCTCCAGATCTCTCAGGGATGTGGCCTCTCTGTTTCTGCCACAGGCTGCACAGTAACCAAATGTGTCTGAAAGTCTGAATCTTTAAGAATTCTTGGCTTGGTGCTTCTGTAGAAATGAAAACCCTTTTAAGAGGACATTGGGAAGACAAGCCTCACACACACTCTTCCCTTCCTGTGACCTAAGTCAGGATGGAAAGAGGGTGGAATCCTGTATGTCCAAGAAGAGGTCTTAAAGGAAGCACACCCATCTTTAGCTTTCGCTCTTTCTCAGGCTAGGTCCTCTAGGCAGGGCCACCACATCTGGCCAAAGAGGTCAACTTTAGGAAGCACTGCTCTATGCAGTGCACAGCCTGCCCAACTTTGTATCGTGGCCCTCCTGTGGGACTGAACTTCCCTGATTGCCCTTGCTAATCAGGACCTAGATGTAAAATGTCTTTTCTCTCTTAATCCCAACTTCCTCTCAGTGTAAACTATTCATGTCAGACCTCAGTTTCTTTGCCTTAAAGAAGAGAGGGTCATTCCCTACCTCAGAAAGCTTTTATGAGACTGAATGAACTGGCAAAAAAGGGACTTACATTACTTGGGGAAAGTCTTCCCCAAAGACAATGTAGTATTATTTTCAAGCTGGCACTAACAAAATTACTCTTTGGGAAAAAAAAAATTTACCCATATGAGTTAAACTAACTTATTCCATGTGCTGGAATGACCATGGAAATTAATAAGGGCTAATGTACCCCAGGGTCCCCAAGAAATGAGACTGACCTCAAATCAACCATGCTTTGGAAAATTAGGGACTGTAAGTGGCCTTGAAATTATTATTACCCCTCTGTACCACTATGATTCTTGAGTAGAGAATTGTCACATTCATTATTCTTAGAGTCAGCTTCATTAGGAAATGCTGTAGGTTATAGGAGAAGGTTGTCTTCAAGAACCAGATAGGCTCAGAGGAAGGGATGGAGTGGCTGCACGAAGAAGCTCATAAAAACAATGAGAGTTCCCTGGGGATGAGCAACTGCACTGTCCCTGAAAGGCGGAGTGTGGTAGCTCAGAAACAGACGAGACAGACAGGAGAGACTTCATGGGCAGAGAAACAGTGTGGTGTGTCAGTGGGATCCACTGTTGACTGGAATGGAGATGGCGCATTTGAAGAAGAAGAGATAAGTGGTGTGGAGTCATCACAAACCAGAGACCACAGAGGGCTAAAAAGGTGCCACAAGACCTGGGCTTGGTACTTGGACACATTGAATATGTACTTTTTTTTAAATTTAAATTTTGTTAGTTAATGTAGAGTGCAATATTGGTTTCTGGAGTAGAATTCAGTGATTTATCACTTACACACAACACCCAGTGCCCATCACAAGTGCCCTCCTTCATACTCCTAACCCATCCAGCCCACCCCCCACCCACCTCTTTACTGTTAAGAGTTGCTTATGGCTTATTTCTCTCTATATATATCTCTTTTTTTTTTTTAATTTCCCCCCTTCCCCTATGTTCATCTGTTTTCTGTGTTAAATTCCACATATGAGTGAGGGACACCTGGGTGCCTCAGTCATTTGGGCATCTACCTCTTGGTTTCAGCTCAGGTCATGGTCTGGCAGTTGTGGGTTCAAGCCCCGAGTTGAGGTCTGTGCTCAACACAGTCTGCTTCAGATTCTCTCTCCCTCTTTCTCTCTCTCAAATAAATAAATACAATCTTTGAAAGAAAATTCCACATATGAGTGAGATTGTATGGCATTTGTTTTTCTCTGACAGACTTATTTCACTTAACATAACACACTCTAGCTCCATCCAATACACTGCAAATGGCAAGATTTCATTCTTTTTGATAACTGAGTAATATTCCACATGTATATACCACCTCTTTTTTATCCATTCATCAGTCGATGGATATCTGGCCTCTCTCCATAGTTTGGCTATTGTTGATAATGCTGCTCTAAACATCATGGTGCATGTACCCTTTTGAATCCGTATTTTTTGTATCTTTTGAGTAAATAGCTAATAGTGCAATTGCTGGATTGTAGGGTAGCTCTATTTTTAACTTTCTGAGGAACCTCCAAACTGTTCTCCGGAGTGGCTGCAAAGGTTGCATTCTCACCAATAGTGCAAGAGTTTTCCCCTTTCTCTACATCCTTGTCAACACCTATTGTTCTTTGTGTTAATTTTAGCCATTCTGACAGGTGTGAGGTGGTATCTCATTGTAGTTGTGACTTGCATTTCCCTGATAATGAGCATCTTTTCATGTGTCTGTTAGTCTTCTTTGGAAAAGTGTCTGTTCATGTCTTCTGCCCATTTCTAATCTGAATTATTTGTTTTTTGGGTGTTTGGTTTGATAAGTTGTTTATAGATTTTGGATTCTAGCCCTTTATCAGATATATGGTTTGCAAATATCTTCTTACAGTTCATAGGCTGCCTTTTAGTTTTGTCGATTATTTCCTTTGCTCTGCAGAAAATTTTATCTTGATGAAGTCCCAATAGTTCATTTTGGCTTTTGTTTTCCTTGCCTCTGGTGACGTGCCTAATAAGAAGTTGCTATGGCTGAGGTCAAAGAGGTTTCTGCCTATGTTCTCCTCTAGGATTTTGATGGTTTCCTGTCTCAGAATATGTACTTTCTGTGGCCATCAAACCAAGTATGTGGGGAAGAACCTGATCCCTCAAGCAGGTCACAACCTTCGAGAAAATTAAAACTTTTTTCTTCTCTGCACAATCTGGTGCTTCTCTTTATATATAATTTCCCATGTGGGGACACACTTCTTTGCCAAATAAACAGTTCCTTCCTAAGGAGTGTTCAGACTGGGACTTGTTTTCAAGAATGTGTTTGTCTCCCAACAAAGAAAACAAATAAACTATTTCTAAAACTGGCATCCTTCAAATTAGAAGCCAAAACAAAGTGCTGTAATGTATTTGTCATCGATAACTCACACTGAAACCAGAGTTTGGGTTTATTTTTTTAAAGCTTAAGTCCTCAAACTCTCTTTTCAAGTATCACTGAGCATTTAATCAGAGCACAGACCTCCCTGAGATGAGGGAGGGTTGGTTTTCTGATGCAGCACCTGACTCAGGAAGGGGCCATTGCAGCCTTAGCAGCCTTTAGACATGGACTTCATTGTGACCTTGGGCCAGGCCTCAAATGGAGAAACCCTGCCTCTTTCCAAGGGAGCTTCTTAAGGTTAGTAATATAAGGAATATGCGTTTCAGTCAAAAACTTTGTTGTTTGCAAGGAGAGGAAACTCCAGGAAGCTTAAATAAAGGTTGTAAAAAGATTGAGATGTCATTGAGATGAATTTCAACTAGTTCTCAAGGGAACTGAGCTTGAAACTGGGAGCCACCAGGGAGAAGACATCTCCTCTCTCTGTCTCTCTGAGCGGCTCAGTCTGTCATCTGCTTTCCTCTGAACTCGCTTCATTCTCTTCTCTGCAGACATACTCGATTCTCATTATTCACAGCAGTGATGTTCTCTAAAATCACACAATCACTGAATTAGGAAATGCTGAGCTAATTACTTGTAGGGGAAATATGGGATTAGGGTCCTGCAAGCCTCCGGTCCCAGCAGACTGAATGATGCAAAACTTGTTTTATGTGTATTTCTGTTTTAAGGCACCATATTAAGTATATATTATTTATTCATTAACCTTGAACTCACAACCAAGAGTACTCTAACCCAGGCCTGCAGGAAGCTTCTGTAACATCCATATTTTCTCTGTAAGGAGCAGCACAGCCTTCTTGAGCTCAGTAACACTAGACGGCACTTGAGGACTATGCTTGGGGTAATTTTAAACAACGAAATCACCCACAAAATCACAAAAATGTGGAAAATGTGGCTCTAAATCAACTGTGGAAAGGACACATGTTTATAGCATAAGAGCTAAAACAAGAAGGCGAGTGCCACCGGGGTCAGCCTCAGCTGGAAACATGGTGCTGAGTAACTCCAAGTTTTCACCAATTTGCTCATATCTGGAAATAACTGCAGGAGCACTGTGAGTACTGATGTGGGGGTGACAAATTTTAGCGACTAAGCAAATTCACAGAAATGGAGCATGCGGATAGTAAGGATCTACTGTAGCTTCTCTTGGTTCAAGGTTTCCGCTTCCCAGCTGCTTCAGCTGTCTCTGTGGCTTTCACTCCCCTGATGCCCACCTGCCCCAGCTTCAGCCGTGGGCGACATGGGTCTTTCTGCTCTGCTCCCCATGGCTAACTGTCCCAGTCACTTCAGGTCGCCCTCCCAAATTCCCCAATGAAAGAAGCTATTTCCCCTAACCTACCCTTTAAATTGATTCCATTTGGATCCATCATCCATCTGTGGTCCAAGCTACTGTGGTACTCCGTGGGGACAGTGGGTGTGCACTGGGGAAAAGGAGTCATACAATACGTAGGCTCCTCCGAGTTAAACGTGGAAATATTAAACCAAAAAGAGAAGGTGGAGATTGCAGACAAAGTAACTGGTTTTCTGGTATGGTATAATTATCAGGAATTATCAGGATTATCAGGAAATATCCCTTTCTACTTTCTTTTCTTTCTGGATTTTCCCCCAAATGCTTGCTGATGTTTCAGATTTTCTTCACAGGGCCAAAGATGAAAGATTGTTCTTTCATGATTGGAGATAGGTCTTAAAATACCAAAATGCACTGGAGATGTTAAGAAAAAGAATGTTGATTTCCACAAAAGTATAAATGGCTGATGGGAGGTCCTTTCTCTGAAATCAGGGGATTGCAGAAGACAGGAGAGGAAGCAGGAAGTAGCACAGAAAGGGGAACCAGGGAGCTCTCTGGAAATGGCCCCAGAATCCCAACTTTTACCTGGGCTGGTATTTGCTTGCTTGCTTGTTCTGTTTTTCTGTTTGTGTTTGTTTTGGAGTTTTGCCCCAGGCTTCTAAGGCTGTCTCAGGGAGGGGGAAACTCCTATAGCATCTAGTGACCTGTGCTGTCTCTGTGAGAAGCTGTGAATGAAACCCCAGAGCCATGAGGTCTAGACTTTTCTAAACATCGTCAACTAAACACTCGCTCAGCAACAGCAACACACTCACGTATCCAGCTGTCATGGACCTGGACAGAAGTTCCGTCAGCAAGACTTTGCCTCTTAAAATGCAATTTAGCAACAATCTTCCTGCTGTTACTTGAGCTTTCTCTTCAACCTTTAGTCCAACTTCAGTGTGTATCAAAGTACTTCCTTCAAACACGAGTAAACCTAGTAACAGATATCCTTCCAAGACGCCAAGAGATTATAATGCTCTCCATTTCTGGAATCCAGAAAGGGAAGATGGAGACCAGCAAGATAGAGAAGTCACCCTCACGAAGGCAAGGAGACAGGAAGTGAAAATGACACACAAATGGTTCTGACTGGCAGAGAGGGCAGCCCCAGGAGAGGAGGCGCTGAGAGTTTGGCAAGGTGGGTGGGAGGCAAAGGTTCAGAGACAGGAGAGTCTGGTGAATGATTCCTATCTTCCTGAGTAGATAATGGGGCGGGGGGGGGTGGCCTTTGGAAAGGAGAATGATATGGGAGAACCAGTGTCAAGGAATATTTATTCCAAGAGAAGTGGAGAAGTCCAAACTATGACTTCAAGAACTGGAAGATTTCGGGGGCACCTGGATGGCTCAGTGGGTTAAAGCCTCTGCCTTTAGCTCAGGTCATGATCCCAGGGTCCTGGGATCGAGCCCTGCATCAGGCTCTCTGCTCAGCGGGGAGCCTGCTTCCCCCCTCTCTCTCTGCCTGCCTCTCTGCCTACTTGTGATCTCTCTATCAGATAAATAAATAAAATCTTTAAAAAAAAAAAAAAGGAACTGGAAGATTTCGAAGCCAGGACAACTGGGAATTAACCAAGGGGTTAAATCCAGTCCCTGACAACAGGCCAGGCTGAGAATGGCTCCTAACGTCATCTAAAGATCTCATAGTTTAGAGCTAGAACAACCATAATGGGGGGACCAAAAAAGCCTGTTTTCTGGTATCATTCAGCATTTGGGATTGCTTTACCCAAGGTAAAGTGGCAGGACATTAATATCAAAAAAGCATATGCCTTGTCCCTACAGCACATCGTCCCCCTACCCCAAACCCCTTCCTCCCTAGTTTCCTGATGTCATATCCTGGCATCGTGAGGTGGGGGAGAGGTTATATAACTGTCCCAAGTATTATAGAACATGAAACAATAAATAAGCTCTGTAAATTGTGAAACATGAGTCATGATTCTCTTTGTTCTGCATCTTAATAACTGCATTTTTGAAATTATATATTTTTGCTTCGTGATGGAAATCCAAAACAAAACAAAATTTTAAAAAACCTCTGAGTGCCCTCTCATGGAGGAACCTGTTTTCTCGCATCAGGCCTCGGCCATTGCTATTGAGATAATAGCCGGCGGTTTCTAAGAGTCTGTAGTGGCTTTCAAAACCACCCACCTCTATGCCTGTTTTAGAGAAGAGGAAACCAAAAATAGAGAAATAGAGAGGTGAAGTGGCTTATTTATGGTTACCTGGTCACCATGTGCCACACCCAAGACCTGAGCTCAGGTCCCTCTCGTCCAGAGTCCACGCTCTTGCTCCTCTCCGTGGCACGACACTGTCTCTCGGGTCTCTTCTCCGGGCAGAGGTCTAGAGAGATCCCACAAATGCAGCAAGCCTGAGGTCGGCACCTGCTCCACATCTGGCTGACCCGCTCATGTTACAAGGAAACTTCCTGCTCTCCATCTGCAGGGGCTCCCGGTGATCCTTCTCACTTCGGCTTACACCCTGATATTTGAAGAACACTTCTTCCAGCTTCTAGGTGCAACCTACGACCCACTCTTGATAAGGAAAGAGAGATACAGTAGGGCCTCGGGAAGCCTGGAAAAGTATTTGTACTCCTATTAACTATCTAAAAAAGCTCTTCAGTTTGGGGGCAAAAAGAAGGTGAGATACACATGAATGAATGGGCTGAGGCTCATCTTGAAAGTACGGGCTTAAGATTATGGGAGAAGAGGCTTCCGGGCCCTCCAGTCCTCAGCAGGGCAGTGGGGGTGCTCTCCTCTCTGTCTAGATGAGTGAGGTTCTAGGGGTAAATGTTCTGTTTAGATCAGACCTATGTGGCCTATGTGATGGAGACACAATGACAAACAGGCAAAATCTGTGCCCGTTAGGAGATTACAGGCTGCCTAGAGAAGGGAATACAAGAATATGAAAGGTCGGCTCTGAAGTTTAATTGGTAACATTTTTAACAAGATTGAGGGTGCCTGGGTGGCTCAGTCAGTTAAGCAGCTGCCTCTCAATTACGGCTCAGCACCTGGGGTTGAGCCCTCTGTCAGGTTCCCTGCTCAGTGGGGAGTCTGCTTGGGATTCTCTCCCTCTCTCTCTGTTCCTCTCACCCTTCACTCTCTGTCTCTCTCAAATATATAAATAAATAAATCTTAAAAAAAAAAACACCCAAGACTTTGTATAGTGATTTCAGTAGATGCAGGAAAAACATTCAGTAAAAAAAAATAATAACTCGAGAAACAGTAGTAAAAAGAAGCTTCCTGCAATTGATAAAGGGTATCTACCAAACCCATCAAAAATCCGATATAATTTTCAAATATTTTTTCCCATTTTTTTTCTTTTCTTTTCAGTGTTCCAAAATATTATAAGCATCCTTATTTAGCTTAGGAATACGTCAATAATGTCTATTATCACATCTGTTATTCAACATTGACTTGGCAGTCTTAACCAACACAAGAAAAGAAGAAAAGAAATTATAGCAAAAGATCTAAGACTGGAAAGGAAGAGATTAACCGTCATTTGTAGCCTGATAACTTATTTCAAGAAGCTGAAAGAGTTAATGGGCAAACTTTTATAAATAATAAGAGTTTAAGCAAGGTAGCTGAATACAAAGGCAAAACAGAAAACTCTGACAGTATCTGGCAATTGCACTTCAAAGCACCCAGATTTGTCTTCATTTGCAGAAGCTCCCCACATCCTGTGAGCTTGATTAGATCATCATCATCATCAGCGGCAGAGGCGTCGTTCACGTTTGACAAATGGGCAACTGAGGCAGACATTGCACTTCTTCCTTTTTTTTTTTTTTTGCACTTTTTCCTTTTTAAAGAAAGAGATGTGTGGGGTGCCTGTGTAGCTTAGTTAAGCGTCTGCCTTTGGCGCAGATCATGATCTCAGGGTCCTGGAATCGAGTCCCTAATCACTGGGCTCTCTGCTTAGTGGGGAGCCTATTTCTCCCTCTCCCTCTGCCCCTCCCCCCATGCTCGTGTGCTCTCTCTCTCTCTCAAATAAATAAATCTTAAATCTTAAAAAACAAAAAAACCCCTGATGTGTAATTTATATATGTCAATATTTATACTTTTTTATATTATTGATACTTTATATATATGTATATATTCATATATACATATATAGATACAATATAATTTTGATATATGGATACTTTTTGATATTACAGATCTATGAGTTTTGACAAACATAGAGTCATATAAGAACTACCACAATCAAGATATAGAACAGATCTGTCCCTCCACAAAAGATTCTCTGATGCTCCCTTTGCGGCCAACCTCTCTTCCCACTCCCAGCCCCTGATAATGACTGATCTCTTTTCAATCCTATACTTCTGTCTTTCCTTCTGACATTCTTTTTTTTTTTTAAACTTTAGCTTCATATAAATGGAATCATATAGTATGTAGCCTTCTGCATCCAACTCTTTTCACTTAGTACAGTGCATTGGACCTTCATCTATGGCGTAGCCTGCCACAGTAGTCAGTTCCCTTTTATTACTGAGTAGTGTTCCATTGGGTGGATCCCACCAGAGTTTGTTCATCCATTCAGCCACTGAAGGACATTTGAGTGTTTCCAATTTTGGGTGATTATGAACACAGCCACCCAACGATTTGTATGCAGGTTTTGATGTGAATGTAACTTTTCATTCTCTTGGGTAAATGTCAAGCAAGGGCTTGTTGGGTCAAATGGTAAGCATGTGTTTGTCTTTATAAGACTGTCAAACTGTTTTCCATATCAGTCGTTCCATTTTGCATTCCCACCAGCAACGAATGAGAGTTCCAACTGCCCTGTATCCTTGTCAGCACTGTTATCGACAACACTTTTTAAACTTCAGCCATTCTAGTAGGTGTGTAGTAGTATCTCATTGTGGTTTTAATTTCTACTTCTGTAATGATGAAAGATATTGAACATCTTTTCAGGTGCTTATTTGCCACATGTATATCTTGTTTGATAAAGAACAAAGAGGTGGAGAAAAAAGATCTCTTCAATGTTTTGCCTATTTTTAAAAAGTGGATTATTTTCTTATTGAGTTGTAAGAGTTCTTTATATATTCTGGATATGAATCCTTTATCAAATATGTGCCTAACAAATATTTCTCCCAGTCTGTAGCTTGTATTTCATTCATTCTGTTAACAGTATCTTTGTAGGGCAGAAGCTTTTGATTAAGTTCAATTTATCATTTTTCTTTTTTGTACTGTGTTTTTGATGCTGTAAATATGTAATTATTTGTAATAATTTGTAAGTCACAAAGATTTTCTCCTAAGAGCTTATAGATGGTTCCCAATGAAACTAGTCCTAAAACTTAGATTCTCTGGGCCTTCATCCATTATTCAGTTTTGCCACATCATGATCCTACAAAGTAAGTTGCATAGATTAAGGAATAAAAAAGATAATTATAATGCTGCCTTTGGACATAGAGATGCAGCTGCATCATTTAACAGTTAATTTTTCTCTAAAATTCTCCTATATGTTATTTTGTTTCAACAATTCAAGTACATTTCTTGAGACAAGGACCCTGCTCTAAAGTGACGACCATGTCCAGCACTATAGGTCCCATGGGAGAAATCCCATTGTACTCAGTAATGCAGCAGATTTCATTTGCAGACTGAAGGGCACGTTCTGGACCCTTCTCATGTGGCTAACCCAGAGATTAAATCAGTCCTTTTTCAACTGGGTTGGGTCCCACATGAGGAGGCTCTCTACACTCCAGTAGTGGGGCCACTATCTGAGTGATTCCATAGAGGAATTAACATCTCTCAGATGATTCTAAGCCCTCAACACCTACTTGCCCTCAAATCCTCATGGCAAAAGACAAATGAACACAGGTTTATGAAGAACTTGAGGAACCTGAGGCACTGGGAAGAAAAACAACACAAATTCTAAGGAATCTGGTAATTCAGCTAAGCCTGGTAGAAACAAAAGGGGGTAAATAGGGCTTTCAATGTAAGCATTATGGGAATAAATGGCCAAACCAAAAATTCAATAGATTTTACGAAAAGTATTCTGGAAGTAACTGCCAGAACTTAGATAAGATCTCCAAACTCCACATTCTGAGCTTTATGACAAATTATCAGAGCCACGGACCTCTGATCTGGGGCTGACAAATGCTTCCATGCTGAAAAAACAGGCTCCAGTGTTACATTCCTTTGGTGCTGTTGGGTTGTTGCTATCTCACTCAGCAAGGAAGAGGTGAGTAAATATTACCTTCGTTTTCAGTTAGGGAAAGGAGACAGTAGGTAAACAGAGTAATAATGTGTGTGGCAGGGAGAGGGAGTGGTAGGATGAAGACACTCCATCCTCTTAAGAAACATAATATGTCACAAAAATCCACTAGAAAAAACAGAATAGAGCAAACACCTCCATTAAAAAAATAATAAACTGAGAGAAAAGAAGAATCTGGAAGACAGCTTATTAAAACGGCTTTTTCTACTTAACAATAACCTTAAGTTTCATCAAGGTTGTAATAGGGTTTCAAAAATATTTGGAGGAGCAGGGTATATGGACAAAGGATTTCTAAACAAATGCACATTTCTAAGAGTAAAGACTTTTTAAATAGGTCACTTCTAAGGTAAAATTTAAATTATGACATTCTACTGTTACTAAAAATTGTTATGGCTTGCCATGTGTAAGTGGATGGTCCAACCAAATGGAACTCGAGCCATGATGTTAACACACTCAGGAAGGGAATGAGGACGGTACACTCAACTTTATGGGGGTTACTATTAGGAGGACTCATATGGGGGCACCTGGGTGGCTCAGTGGGTTAAGCCTCTGCCTTTGGCTCAGGTCATGATCTCAGGATCCTGGTATCGAGCCCTGCATCGGGCTCTCTGCTCAGCAGGGAGCCTGCTTACTCCTCTCTCTCTGCCTGCCTCTCTGCCTACTTGTGATCTCTCTGAAAAACAAATAAAATCTTAAAAAAAAAAGAAAAGAAAAAAAGGAGGACTCATATGGAAATTGCTTTGTAGTTTAAAATTAGCCAAAGATCAACAGTTTTATCTGGTTCAACTTAATTCTGAAGCAGAGTTAAACCCTGTTGTGTTCAGTTTTCTAGTACAGTATATTTCTAGTTGATACTCATTTTCCTAACAGAAGCCTTTCCTGATGGGCCCAGTCGAAGACCCTGACTCGTGAATGACTCAGAGGGTTCCTCCCCTTCAGACCAGCCGAGGGCCCCTGCTCCCCTCAACTACCTTAACTTTCATCATCTCCTTCTTCAACCACCTTCAACCACTTTCATCATCCACTTCAAATACTGACAACAAAATACAGTCATGGTGGCTTGGATGGAATTATCACTTCACGTGAGCTGAGTTTTTTGGAAATGTTTGTGCTATTTCCTTGATTCTGGAGAGACAAGGGTTTTATGTTTTACCTGCCAAATGTGTTCTGTGTGTTCAATAAGACCTCTCCTTTGGGGAAAGTCAAGAAATAGAGACCCAAAATGTATATGCGACCTTTCCTCTTAGCCTATCTATTGCACTTATCTCTCTATCTCTCTATCGATTGCCTTTAATCGACTCATCTAATAGAGAGTTGAGCAGCTGTCACCTGCCCAGCACCGTACCTGCCACTGGAGATTCCAGAGCTGTTGAATTTTCATGTGGGTGGCCAAACCAAATACACATCTAAATGGGCTAAGTCACATGACTTAAGACTTAAGTAATTAAGCAATGCATTTCTGAAGTCATGTTGTAATGAAGGTACAAATACCAAGAGACTTGCTCAGATAGTATTTTGAATCTTAGGAGAATAGGTCTGCGGCTAGAGAAGTCTTGAGTGTCTTCTGTTGAAGAAACAACAGCATTTAGAAAAGAAGAGACCAGACAAGAGACGGTGGAGGTAGGAGATCCAGGATCAACAAAAGCATGGTCCCAGGAAAGTTTATAAGGATCATGAATAATGGTGTCTATTATTTACTATGTAGACAGTCAGGTATAATCCACTATGGGGCAGTCAAGTGTAAAGGATGGGTACATTTATCATTTGTTAGTGGAAAAATCCACAAGTGCAGCAAGAAACAAAGCTTCCTTTGTTCTTTGCGCTCTTTCTGTGCTCTCATCTCCTCTCTCTCCCTGGGAGCTGAGTCTGGGTGATGGGTACTGAAGTCTTCCCACCGAGTTGGGAACTCCTCAATATTTCTGGCAGTGATCCCAAGTTGAAAAGTGTAAGCCACAACCAACTTTCATGTTCCTATCACTTTTGCTTAAATACTAGATTTTGGGGTGTTTGGGTGGCACAGTCAGTTAAGCATCTGACTCTTGGCTTTAGCTCAGGTGATGATCTCAGGGTCGTGAGACCAGAGCCCCGCGTCAGGCTCAGTGCTAAGTGCAGAGTCTGCTTAAGGCTCTCCCTCCCTCTACCTCTGCATCTCCCCTCCCCACAATATAAACAAAAACAATTTTTTAAAAATAAAATTAAGCATTAAAAATTTGTTTGTAATTGATACCTTCTTTGGTAAGTTTAGCTGTTAAAATGAAGGCAAATGATTAAATAGTTTAGAAGACTCCAAAGGACCAAGCGGGTTGTCACTTCTCTATTCAATTCAGAAGCCCTTCCTATAGATGGTTAGTAACTTCATGGGGAACACCCATTGGGTGTTTTTATTTTAAGAGAAGTCTTGGAGGACAGGTCAATGCTTTACCCAGAAAATGAATTTCTCATGGTAGAATTTTTGACCCTCAGACCCATAAGTGGAAGAGATGGTTTAGGACCGGGAAATCTTTCAAATACCATTATATTTCAAATGACTACTTCTCTGCCCTGAAGGGAGATTATCCCTAACAGTGATGATAATAGAAAGATAGTAGCCTCTTCTCCTTCCTCCTGACACTTAAAAGGCTTGAGCTAGAACCTCTATTTGACCCTGGGCAAGTCTGGTGCCTACTGAGATAGAATTCTGAGACCTGGATTTCTCCAAGAGAAAAAAAAATAACTTGGGCAGTTGAGAAAATTATAGTCACAGTGTAAGCATCCATTCACAATGGCCAGTCTCCATGAGCGGATCCTGGGAGACGAGGAAAGGCAACGGGGCCCACCCTTGGCCCCACTGCTGCAGCCTCCCTCATGCCAACACAAATTCACCTGAGCATGGAATGAGAATGTTTGCACCGAGACCAGGACTGGATGGGCAGCCAGCCTCATGGAGCAGAATGTAAAATGGAGCTTTTTCTCTTGTCCCAGAATTTTCCCAAACAACAGGCCCCCCGTACCCTCTTCCTAGAGATAGCGGCCACCCCCGCTCCAACCAACTTACTAAGTATCTGTAGAACCAGCCTTCTTATGGGCAACCACAGTCTTTCCTCCACCTCACCCTGGAGTCCCTTCCTCAGAGACAGGGACCTGGCAGAAAGGAGAGAAGCAAGGGTCTCAGGTCAGCCCTGCAAGTATCCAAAGGGGTCACCACAGCAGCCTCACAGGAAGGTTGTCTATGTGAGAGGCAATTCCCTTGAACCTCCTGGGATGACTCAATAAACTGCTACAGTCCTAAAATCATCACTGCACATAGCATCTACCCACATCATATCCCATCTAAATAACACCCCTGGAACACTCAAATGCAATTTCTGCTCAGAGCAGTGTGCAGTTACCTCTGTAACTTAATCGTTTAGGGAACTCTTGGTCTCTTTCCCCTTAACAAACCTACCTTCCTTCCCTTCATTTATACCAAGGTATAAGTGACTTTAAAAGTTAATGCTTTGAACAGTCAGAAGAGAATTGCGAAGTTCACTGGAACCTTCTAGCTGTCTCTGGATCTCTAATTAAAGGCTCTGGCTGACTTCCACGAGGTCATTCCCCACCCTGAGGGCAGTCCACAAGTCTGAGTAATGCCTGTCAGAGCCACTGGGTGGCACTGGCAGGCCTGAATTGTAGGCAAGAGGGAGGCTGAAAGGAAGAGGCAGGGGAGTCAAGGTGGTCAGAGGAGATGAGAGGGAGAGACATGAAAGAGAGAAAAGAGAGCTAGAAAAGAAAGAGTAGGTCACAGGCAACAATTGCCTTATGGCGCCTCTGTGGCTCCTCTGACACAGAACAATAAGACGAGCATGTTCTATCCATCTTTACATTCCCAGTACCCAGCTTGGGGTCTGGCACTCCACCGATGCTCTGGGCCTGACAATGGCTGAATGAATGCTGCAATCCCTCCATGAAGAGATCCTTTAATGGGGAGGTTGAGGCAGTGTGCATCTGAATCCTCCATCCTACTGTTCTGGAATAACTCAGTTGAAAATTCTAAGAGTGGAACCTCACTGTGGCTCTCGATTGATGGTAAATGCTTGCCTTGTAGAGAAACAAAGCAAGAATATCAATACACACTAAGGTTAGATTACCCAGGAGTTGACAACCTTATTCTGTAAAGGGCTGGATAATAACTATTTTAGTCTTTGGGAACCCTACTTGTCTCTGGCACAACAGCATAAAAGCAGCCCCTGACCGTTGGTAAATGAATGGGTGTGGCTGTGTGCCAATAAAACTTTATTTATGAACACAAGCAAGAGGTCAGATATGGGCCAGCATTTGCCAGACCTTCAGTGTTTTGGGTTCTGAGGTAATCTTTCTGAATTCTCCAAATTTGCTGTTACATCCTCTTTGATCCAATACCACTCTTTGAGCAAATGACTATCCACTGGCCTCTCTCTGAGTCTGTGTTGACCCCATGAAATTAAACTGTAAATACTTTGGAATCCAAGAGTCCACATAGATGGCTTCAATGTACCATAAGAGTTCCTATCTTCCTTAGCTTCTCCACAAAGGCATAGATGGAGGGGTGTGATTGGTGCCAAGTTGCAGAACATAAAGTCTTCGGGGAATTATACTGCTCTGGGTACAGTGGACCAAATTCAACCAGCCTGAGAAAGGTCAGTCCCAGCTCGGACTGTGAAGTAACTAAATTTTGTCCTTAGAACCTTCTAGACATACACTCACTACTCATCCTCTTCCAGTAGTCAGTCCCCTCATTCATGGTCCCTGCTCTCACTCACATCAAGAACTTGATTCCTCACTTAGCTAAAGTAGAACTAACATATAACAGATTAAATCATTTCCTATTGTGGGATATTCACAGTTTAATAAGGTTGAGAGCATTTGAATAAAGGGACACAGTGCTAATGATGGGATATTATACCTCCTGGGGATGATTTTTTTATTTGAAAGTGGATTCTGCTTTGATTATGGTCAGTGGGAAAATCCAGGAGAACCACTGAGTAGGGGCCACTGTATATAGCCCTGTGGCTTTACCGAATTCCATGGATTGGGATGTGAGTGACATCTTTTGGCATTCTGTAACACAGTGTGTGTGTGTGTGTGTGTGTGTGTGTGTGTGTGTGTGTGTGTGTGTTGCAGTTCCTAAGAGAGGCCAAGTTCCCTAAGGAATAAGTAACTGAAATGTAAGTTTATAGTTTTGAGTTTTCCTCCTTAGGAAATGAGGGACGTTGACATGGGTGAGATTTTTTGCATCCCAGATGAAATCGAGCACTCTGAACCAGAAGAAAATGTTATCTCCTTCACAAGAGAGAGGTTTCCTCATATTGTTGATCATGTCGGATGCCTCTTATATATTTCAAAATCTCTGCAGCCCCACCTCTCACTCCAGGCACTGCAGCAAAAACCAGTTCCTTAAAGGTTTGGGCCAGCATCCTGTCGGCTCAAACAGATCTGTGATGATACTTCCCACTGTTCCTTTGACTGTAAGCAGCAGCAGTTCTCCACTTACATGTGGGTAACATGGAAACATGGGGATCTCTTACCAAGAAACAAAGGGATTCAGTGAAGAAATGTTTCCCCCTTTCTTCCCAATGCAGATGCTTCTGAGACCACATTCTACAAAGTTCCTCAAAAGGCCCTGGAAGGATCAAACACCAGTTGCCCATAGCAGGGACCAATTTCCAAAAGAATCTTGGCATTGACTCCCCTCTTTCTTTTTTCCCTCTCCTATCTTCCCTCACTGCTCCCTGGGACCACATGGTAAATAAGTGACCTGCCTAAAGGCCTTTGTCTGAGGCTCTGCTTTGGGGAGACCCAGGCTAAGACACTGTGCTTGTTCAGTTGTCATGAGAAAACCTGTTGTCAGACACAAACTGCTACAGGTTATCCAGAGGCAAAATTGCCTGCTGAGAAAAACACCTTACTCTTGGACAGTGGTTTTCAGAGCACTCAGATGCAAAGCACTTTCACATACAGGATCTGAAAGACAAAGATGATCTATGGTGTCCCTGCCCTTCCTCTCCCACTTCTTACTCTTCCTGGGTGTCAGCGTCTTCTACTGCCCCTCTCTCCGACAGTTCCAGTTCTGGACGTTAACAGTGCCCACACTGCTCAGTGGGCCAGAAGTGGTCATGGACTGGTTGCTGGCTACCCATGTCTTGGCTTATTATGGCCCATGAGGTGGACAGGTGAGAAAGATTCTACCCAACTAGAAGGATGTGCTAGCTCAGGCTTATTCAAAATTTGGACATGAAAATAGATGAAAGATTAGCTAGTCCATGGTGACAGTGGAGGAGAGCAGATGTGCAGAGAGAAACAGACTCAACACGAGGAGACCATTCAGCCCAGGAACCAGAGATCCTGAAATGTTCCCTTAGAGCAACGTCAGGCTCTAAACAGCTTTGAAATTCTTGGTTTGGCCCAGGTTTCCTTATAATATCTGTTACCTAATAGGTCCTCTTCTTTTTTAAGTGGGCCTACACATGTCTCAGCTTTCTTATGAGCAGAGAAACCTGGGGGACCTGGTGCCCTAAACCTGTACTTTCTCCCCTCGAGATCCTGTTTTCCTCTAGGCCAACAGTAAACAATGATATCTAATGGGTGTCATTCTCTCCATAGACAGGAACTCTCTAGAGGTAGGGGTTCACCTTGAAGGCGTGATACCAAGGCACTGGGGTAGGCCAGCAATGGAGAGATTTGGGGGAAGTGAGGATAGTTGCAGTGCCCCTTGGATGACCCTGTGTAAGCAGCTGCTCAGACTGTCTATTTGCATCTCCAGCTTCATGGTAGGAATTCAGTCCTGGAGAAAATGACAGGGATCTATTCACATCTGGCAATTCTTCCACACTGGAATGTACATTCCACAGAGAGCTGAGCCTGTGGCTTCTTAGCGGCCCCGCCAGTGACTAATGCCCATGGTATAGAGTCTACATCCCAAATTTTCTAGAATTATCCAGATTTCAAATACGCTGCTACCCCAGGGTTGCTATAAGTCATTGATCTAGCCCATAAGTTCCAATGATTAGTAAATAATTGCAAAATAATTCGAACTGGTGGGCATTAAGATAAGGATGCCCTTGGATCCAAATAATAGGATTTTCACTGGCAGAAGAAATATTAATGGTTCACGGAGACACAGATATCCTATGTGTCTACAGCTGCCTTGATGGCATTTCCTACTTCAAAGTCATTTGAAATATACACAAAGTCTTTGAAATAATTATAGAATTTTATTTTACTGTCAAAATGTATACGAAGTAAAGGAGGAAAAAATATAGTTTTAAAGGGATCCCACAATAGCAGTATTGCTCTTGGAAGAATTGTGACAATTCAAAAGTAACATTTTGTCCCTGATCCACTATATCTCATCAATTTAAAGATGCACATTTACTTAGAATTTTACATCTCTGAGATGAGAGTGCATCTTTTTCCACTGATGACAGTGTGCATTTTAATAAAAAACCTCTCTTTTCTTTCCTAGTGTCCATTTAAAAATGGTGCATTTTATAATTAATGACATCTTAGCATCAATAATATACAGCAATAGTGATGGAAATGTTACTCAAAGTGGAAAATTTGATAATACTTCTTATATTATATTAGATAAGCACAAACTGGCTATCAGCCCTATAGCTTTCAGTATTATTTGAAGAAATTTATTACAAATACGTCTTTAAAAATGCAGTGTGTAGCAACTCACATATTACTATGTAAGACACAGTTATAAGTTGCAAATATTTAGACTGAATCTCTGATTTCCACCCTGCTCAAATCTAGTTTTATATCAATATGAATAATTTAAAAAAAACACTTTTGTTCCAGAAGTTCCAGGTATGGGGCAAAATATTGTGCCTCGTCATTATGGTAGATTAAGCTTATTGTGAGTATAAAAAAATTGCCTCTATCATAGTGTTATGTCTTAAAATTTTACAATAGAGTATTGGCATGTGAATGCACCTATAAATTAATAGATCAGAGTTGATAATCCAGAAACCAATCCTTATATTTAGTGAACTGATTTTCAGCAAAACGGCCAAGGCAATTAAATGGGCGAAAGAATTGTCTTTTCAACAAATGGTGCTGGGACAACTGGATATCCACATGCACAAAAATGAATTTGAGCCCTAATTTCACACCATATAAAAAATTTACTCAAATAGGTTATATACCTAAATGTGAGAGCAAAATGATAAAAGAGGAAAACATGGGAGAAAAATCTTCTTGGTCTTGTTAGGCAAAGAGTTTTTAGATATGACACCAAAAGCATGATTCATGAAAGAAAAATTTAGTAAACTGGACTTCATCAAAATGAAATTATTTGTGCTTCAAAAGACACTATTAAGGGATGCCTGGGTTGCTCAGTTGGTTAAGCGTCTGCCTTCAGCTCAGATCATGATCCCAGCATCCTGGGATCGAGTCCCACATTGGGCTCCTTGCTCGGCAGGGAGCCTGCTTCTCCCTCTGTGTGTGCCTGTGCTTGCTCTCTCTCTCTCTCTCTCTCTAACAAATAAATAAATAAAATCTTAAAAAAAAAGGCACTATTAAGAAAAATGGAAAAGACAATCCACAGATGGGAGAAAACATTTGCAAGTCCCATAACTGATGAGGGACTTGTATCCAAAATATATAAAGAACCCTTACAATTCAAAAAGAAGAAAGCAAACAACCCAAGTAGAGTGAGCAGCCATTTTACCAAAGAAAATGTATGTACAGCAAACAAATAAATGAGAAGATGCTCCGCGTATTTAGTCGCTGAGGAAATGAAAGTTAAAACTACAGTGAAATACAATTACATACCCATTAAAATAGATTTTTTTAAAAATCCCTGATAAAGATGCAAAACAATGGGATTTCTTACATTTCTGGTACAGCCGATTTGGAAAAGAGTTTGGCAGTTTTATTATAAGTTAAATAGCTGCTTATCACTCAACCTAGTAATCTAACTCCTATACATTCACCCAAAGAAATGATAATTTATCTCCACACAAAACCCTGTACACAAATGTTTATAGTGATGTTGTCCATAATAATTCAAACCAGGCAAAACTCAAATGCTGTTTAACTGGTGGGTGGCTAAACAAATTCATGGTAGAATACTAGTTAGCAGTAAAAAGGAGCAAACTACTACAACCTGGATGAACCCCAAAAACATGATGCCAACTAAAAGAAATCAGATGCAAAGAGTTCTATATGGTACAATTCCATTAATATAAAATGGTCAAAGAACACAATTTTACAGGTGCAGGAAGTAAATTAGTGGTTGCCTGAGGTTGGGGGGAAGAATGGAGGTCCACTATAAACAAAATTGAAGGATATATTTTGGATGATGGCATGTCCTAAAACTGGATGGTGGAGTTGGGTGAACAACTCTTCAGATTTACTAAAAGAATCATTTAATTGTATATGTAACATGGATGAATTTCATGGGTATTTCATATAACTGGAAGTATACAATAATAGCTCAATAAAGCTGTTTCTTTAATTAATGCTGGAATTAATACGAAAATTTTTGACCTTGACACCTGCCAACTAATGGGTATGTGGTTGTGGTTGTTGTTTTCTTGTATGAACTCTATGACACTTGTTGATAAGATTATTGATATGGTCATATAACATTATTAATACTAACTTTGGAGGTATAAAACATATACATTCTAAGAATATTTATTGTAAATTTTCAAATAACTATAGCATCACATTGGTGAGGATAAATGTCAATGGCATAAGCTTGAAAGAGTTAAATGAATAACACATCTGAAGCTCTTCCAGTTCATGTGGAAATTGACATTATAAGATACTGAAATATTTTCATATTTATAAGCTACTACTAGAGACACCGAAATCATCTTGTAACTTTTATCCAACTGCTTTGCAGACAAATTTGATTATGTCTGAATATATGATTTCTATATATTCTGCCTGTCCTTGAAGGAAACCAATATTTCGACTTGTATAAGGTCAATTTTATCAGTTAAAAATAAGTGGTTCTTAAGAAATTTTAAAGATCTTGATTAATAATTTTCATATTTGTTTTACTGGTTAGGGCAAGCCTAACCAGGCAAGTTGTAACAAAACTACCTCCAGATCTCAGTAGCCAAAGACAATAAAGGTGTATTTCTCACTCATGTCATAGTTCAGTGGATGTCACTGAACTATGACTCGCATCTAGTCATTCAGGGATCCAGGCTTCAGTAATGTTAAGGTTTTGCCACCTTCTATTTCCTTGGAATTCTTTTCATTGTAGGATTTTTATTGGGAAGATGTAAATTTGTATTAGCCAGGCCTTTGGTTCACATTCCACTGAACCCAGTCACTTGGCCACATCTAGCTGCAAGTGACTCTGGAAAAAATAATTTAGTTGTATGCTTAGGTGGAGGAAGAGAAAGCAGGTATGGCTGGGCAGTGGCATTTCTGCTTTACTGATTCTTGTCATATGATATTATTATTGATTTTTTAAAGTAGTTTTTTTGAGACTTAATTAACATACCATGAAGTTCATCATTTTCAAGACTACAATTCAGCAGTTTTTAGTATATTCACAAAGTTGTACAGTCATCACTACTATCTAATTTCAGAGCCCCCAAAAGAAACCCCATACCCATTACTAGTCATTCTCCACTGTCCACTGCCCTGGCCCCTAGCAACCACTAAAGATTTTCTATTCTAGACATTTTTTAACAATGGAATTATGAAATATATGACCTTCTATAAATGGCTTCTTAGTAGTGTTTTTGAGGTTCATCCCTGTTATAACTGTAATGTGTTGCAGTTGTAATGTGTCAATATTTTATTCTCTGTATTGCTGAGTAATATTCTATCATAAGGATATAACACATTTTGTTTATCCATTCCTCAACTGACAGACATTTGGATTGTTTCCACTTTTGACGATTATGAATTACGTGGCTATGAACATTCTTATACAGGCTTTTGTGTGGACATATGTTTTCAGTTCCCTTGGGTATATAGCCAGGAGTGGAGTTGCTAGGTCATATGGTAACTCTGTTTTTACACTTTGATGGACTGTCAAGCTGTTTCCCAAAGTGGTTGCACCATTTTACAATCCAACCAACAATATATGAGGATTCTGAAAGTTCTGTATCCTTATCAATGCTTAATTATCTGTCTTCTTGATTTTAGCCATCCTAGTGGATGTGAAGTAGTACCTCATTGTAGTTTCGATTTCATTTCACACACACTAATAATGTTGAACACACTTTCATGTGCTTATTGGTCATTTGTTTATCTTCTTTGGAAAAAAATGTCTATTCAAATCCTGTGCTTACTTTTGAGTGAGCTTATTTTTCTTTTTACCATAGTGTTTTAAGATGTCCATACATGTTCTAGATGATGGAAATTTCTTGTCAATTCCCTTGGTTTGTAAATATGTTATTCCATTATGTGTTTTTCTTTTCATTTTCTTGGTAATGTTCTTTGAAGGACAAAGATTTCCTTTTTCTTTCTTTCTTTCTTTCTTTCTTTCTTTCTTTCTTTCTTTCTCTCTCTTTCTTTCTTTCTTTCTTTCTTTCTTTCTTTCCTTCTTTCTTTCTTTTTTTTAAGATTCCATTCAGTCATTTGACAGAGAGAAATACAGTGAGGGAACACAAGAAGGGGGAGTGGGAGAGGGACAAGCAGGCTTCCCGCTGAGCAGGGAACCTAACTCAGGGCTTGACCCCAGGACCCTGGAATCATGACCTGAGCTGAAGGCAGATGCTTAAGGACTGAGCCACCCAGGTGCCCCAAGGACAAAAATTTTCACTGATGAATTGTAATTATTTATTTGTTTCTGTCCATTGTGCTTTTAAAAACCATTGCCTAAATCCAAGTTCACAGAGATTTACTCCTAGATTTTCTTCTAGGAGTTTCATAGTTTTAGCTTTCACATCTAGGTCTATGATGCATTTTGAGTTAATTATTATGTAAGTTGAGGTAGGGGTCCAGCTTCATTATTTTGCATATATATATATATAGTTATATATATATATATATATAGTTATCCAAGCACCACTTGTTGGAAGACTATTCATCCTCCATTGAATTGTCCTGGTGTCTCAAAAATCTTCTCAAAAATCAATTGACCATAAATATAAGAGTTTATTTTTGGACTCCCAATTCCATAGCATTGATCTCTGTCTATACCTATGCCAGTAACACTCTGTTTTAATTTCTATAGTTTTGTAGTAAATTTTGAAATTGGGAAATGTGAATCCTCCAACTTTGTCCTTTTTCAATGTTGTTTTGACTGTTCTTCATCTTTACCATTGATTTTTACAATCTGATTCCCAAAACTGGAGAGGGAAAAGGGCAGGGTGGGGCACTATTCAGATAGAAACTAGAAAATGTTGGCATTGAAGGCAAGTTTGTGAGTAGGTGTGCTCATACAAGAATTTTGGAGAAGCTTATTTTTGTTTTACAATGAAAAATTCTCCAAGAAAATTGTTACTGATAAAATCCACTGTGATGTACAATTTTGTAGTTATATTCCAGGAAATTACATGTAAATAGTTTTAATCATCAGCACCTTGAGGACATAAAACTTACCAGTCTTCATCATTATTCCTGACTTATTAGGGCAAAAAAAAAATAAAGCCCTAAATGGGATAATCGAGGGGAAAAATTATTTTATTCTTTTTGCAAACTTTTCATTGCTTCGTTATAAAATCCCATTTTTAAAGGATTTTGTGTCTTTAATGTAAGGTGAACTTAGTAGTTAATTAGAACAAGGTAAAATTATCTTCAAAGAAGAAAATAATGGTGCCTAGATTCCTAAATTTTTGAGCGCTAAATCAGGAGATGGACACCTTCATCCCTTTACCGCTGAACAGAGAATTAGAGGAGCCACTTGTGACCTTTGAAATGATACAATAGCATGTGGTTTTCCTAATGATTACTCAGAGATGTGCCCAAAGGTGATTGCAAAGCACTGGGAGCAAATAATATTGAGCAAGTGGGGAGGTTGCACCATGTGAGAGGAAAAATAGAGACAGGCTTTAGGATGAGACAGCCATGGATTTCAAACATGGACTCTAACTAACTGGCTTTGTGAACTTTGGAAAGATATCGAGCTTCAGTTTCATTATCTCTAAAAATTGGTAAATAGCTCTTACAGGATTACTGTGCAGCTTAACTGATTAGGTGAGGCAAGAGATGCAATAGGAACGTGCCTGGGAAAACACCTATCATGGATCAGCCTTCAATGAGTCCACATGTGGACAAATGAGGAAGAAGACCACACAAATAACATGTTAACTGCATTATTATGATCCATTTAGCATTTCTTCCCATGAAATCTTATTCTTTTCAATAAAAATATATGTCAAGTAAGATTCACAAAACATGATCTTTTTATATCTTTCTGACAAACTTTCCTATAAATAAATAAATGGTTTTTTGAAAGTCTTTTTTGTCAGCTAAATTATCCTAATTCCTGGTTAGGAAAATCGCATTCTTTTAACACTTTGGGACTCGGTGAATACCATGGATTTGACAATCAAGCTTCAAGTTCTTACGAGGAAGTGAGACAACCAGAAAACAGGAAGTTAAATGTGTACAAAAGTATATGTTTTGGTTGCCCATTTGAGGATGAGGATGTGGTCTCTGTGTCCAAGATCACATCTATAGTAGAAAGTCAAATAGCCCTGATTTTAAGTTACAGCTTCTATTGCACAAAAGAATCTGTGTTTCACTCACACCATTTCCTTGACAACTGTACCTTGCACACAACAAGTGCTCAATACATGTTTGTTGGATGAATGACTAAATGAGCGAACCACAGCAGGGTTCACCCAGTCCAGGAGTTTTTAAATATGTTTGTATCGTGGACTCTTTGTTCAAACAAAATATTTGGTGGATACCCAATATCACATGCACGTGCAAGGAGGCCCTCTCTTGGGTCTGCACTCCAGGATCCTCTAGATTCCAGACAGCAGAGTGGGGAGCTATCCTCGTCCAGCTTCTCATTTCAGACATGGGAATGATAAGGACCCAAGAGGGTCATGACTGGTCCGGAAGCTAAAAGTTCACTCTCAGCCTTGGGAATCCCTGTGCCAGTGGGGAAAAGGGCACATTTCACCAAGGGTTTGCATCACTGGGAGGGCATGTGGACTTCCTGGGGCCATCCAGGTGGCCTTACAGAGGAGTTGGTATCGGTTGCTTATCCAATATTCAGAAGTGCCACTCATTCTATGGTGCAATAAAAGGCTTTAAGCTGTGTCACTGAGGGCTCCCTGACAGCAAGACTCTGCTCGTGAGCTGTAGCTGTATGACCTCCCAGCTCTCCACAAGGAAAAGAAATTGGTCCCCAGTTTACACATCACAAAATTGTCACTAAAAGAAAGGGAATATGGATTTTGGGTGGGGGACCACTTGTGTCCAATGAATGGATGAGAATTTAGGAGGTGAATTTGGATTTGGTGGCACTAGAATCCTTCCAGATCAAAGATTTTATGAGCATGCAGGCAATAATATCAATTAGTTCTAAGTGTGGAAGAGATATCTCAACCTGTGCTTTTTGTCTTGGGTCTTTATATTTGCTCAAGTCACACCCTGTTTTTTTCTCCATCCTTTACCCCTCCTCTCCCACTCCTGCTCCCTAGATGCTGCAGAAGGTTTGCACCACGGAAGGCCCGGAGACCAGGCACTTCTCATCTTCCTCCATCCAGCTAGCTATGGGCCAACCCACCCATGGGATATAGTTCAGGATCTTCCCCTTCCCTTGAGCCAGAAGCTGATCACTTCCCTCTGCAGTCTCTGCTACCATCTCTTGCTCCTTCTCCTCCTCCATGTGTTCCATCGTGATGGAGACAGAGAAAAGAGGCCATCATATTCCCTCATAGGCAGGTGTTACAAAGTCACAGGGATGAGATTAATGTGTGATTTAATGCTAGCCACTAAACCATTTTTCAACTGCACAGTCCCGGATAATATACGATCTCTTAATGGACACACAAAAACAACAACAATGACAAACATTTGAAGACATCCAAAATGTACCTGGCAGAGCTTTACCACACCTGTAAGTGCTCAGGGCAGTTTGGGGGCTGTGTGCCCAAAGTCCCTGCTGTTTTTTCAGTCTGCCTAAAGAGGGAGCTGTTTCCTTAGAATGCCTGAGCAAAGGGCCTGCATAGCCAGCCCCAGGGGTTCGCAGGACCTCGGCAGCCAGGGCTCTTCTTAAACTTCATGTGTCACCGAACAAACCTGTTACACTGTCATCATCATTAGAAAAAAAAAAAAAAGAAAAGAAAGAAAGAATTGTGTCCACTAAACAGACAAGAGTACTAAGAGTAAGGAGACCTGACATCCTGACCCCACCTTCCTGATGGTCCTCACCAGGTTCTTCCGGGTAAGTTCTGTTCCACTCAGGTTCGGTGTCCTTGTCAGTAAGGTGGGCACAGGGCACAATCCCCACCAATTTTGATGGGTGGGTAAGAGGATTCAGCTTGGAAAGGTTGTATTGTTATAGGGTGTGAACTTTAGAGGCTGAAACACCAGGCTTGTACCAATTACCAGCCACAGGGCTACGGCCATGTTTCTCACCTCTCCACCTCTTGAGTTTTTCATGTGTAAATCTGTAAATCTAATTTGCACTAAACACTCAGGATTGTAAAGAATAGATGAAAAAATCCACAAATTGCATTAAACAGGATAGGGGTACTAGTAAACTTTTAAGGAATGGTAGCTTTTTAAAAATATAGCTATTGAAATGCAAATGTTTTTAAACCCTGTCGTATTATACACAAGTGAGGTGCATGATTTGGTTTGGTTCTCCCACAAAGATAAGACAATAGCCTAGAAGGAAAGACCTGTTTCCAGTCCAAATGGAAACACTGCTTGGCCCTAATCTCTTTAGGGCATTTCATTGAAGGGAAGGCACCCATACCACATGGATGTGAAAGAGGGGAGCTGATGATCTTGACTATGTATCTTGGAGAGAGTCACTATCTGTGTGCTTTCTCTGTCTGTAACCAGGCATTCATTCATTCAGTAAACATTTATGGAACCATAACTGAATATGTGCACTCTTAGAGTCTATAGAAAGATGAACAAGGCATAATCTCTGCCCTCAAGAAATTTATAGTCTAGTTGAGAAAGATGAAAAGATAAATGAAAAAGCACAGCTTGCAATGAGTATGCATAGAAAGGACATTTAGCCTGGGCTATAAAGAGGGGAAGGTCACAAACCTTCTTGGAAGAGAGAATGATCTAAATATTAACAGGAAACATAAATTTGCTATTTGAGGTAGGAAGGTAGGGTGTTTCAGGTGTGAGTTCTCCCATTTCTTCATCTATAAAATGTAGGAATTCAACTAGGTGGTTTCTAAGATGGCTCTCTAAAGAAAGGGGGATAGGAAATAGTGAACAAGGGAGACTCCTTGCAATAAATCTCACTTAGGGAATCTTCACTTTGCACATGGACGTGATGGAACATAGCACCTTCAGGAGTTGCTAGGTTGTAAGCACGGGTTTAAAAGCAAGGAGTGAAGCTGGATTGTGATGAGGTCATAGGTATTTAGAAATTTATTCTAATTCTATTTAGCTCAATCTGGAGCTGTGTGGAGAATGGATTGAAGGGGTGGTAGCAAAGAAATGGATGGCAAGATAGTTAACTGGAGGAGAGGGGTAGGACATTACTGAATCAGGGCCAGAGGCAGATGCAAAGGTGATTCAAAAGAAGAAGCTAAGTGCAAAGGTATTTAGGAGGTCAAACTGACAGGACTTGATGACTTGATAGAGAACAATAAAAAGAAGTTAAGAATGACCCCCAGGATCCTGGCTGGGCCCATGGAACCACTTCAGAGCACCCTCATCAAGCATTTAATGAATGCTTCCTTTATGCACCGTCTATGATCCACATTCTTTCCGAAGTGAAATTTACAATCAAGTTGGGATATTGAGACATGTTAACATCAGGGGTCCGCCATCTTTGTTTTCAGTTTGGACTTGTTCTGTTGTTTTGGAGGGGAGGAAGGACTAGAATGACTCGGAATGACTGCATAACCATTGAAGCCTTCAGAAGGAGAGGTCAACCATCATTGGATAGATGGCAGACTTTTCCATTTATGACTGATGGAAGCATAAAGTAACTAGGCTTTCTGGAAGTTAGACAACAGTCATTAGAAACCCTAAAAGTGAATATTTCTACTTTTTGGAATTTAGACTAAGGAAAACATTAATTAAGATACACAAGGATGAGCCCAAAGATTTATTTCAAGGATGTTTATTGCAAAGTTGTTTATAATTGTGAAAATTATAATTGTGAAAATTGTGAAAAGCTGGAAACAAGCATTACACACAAAAATAGTGCCCAGCCTTAGGGGACAAAAGACAACCTAGCTCTGTAGCAGAGGAATTCTCAACTACAAAAAAAATAAAATGGGGTGAAGATGTCCCACTAACCGAAGGAGGCTTACAGTCATGTACTGACCAACATGTTCTTTTTGAATTGAGAATAGGGGCCCCACAAACAACATACAATTATACTTCTTAAGAGGGCCTTCCTTTCCCTCTTTTCTAGCTCCCAGGCATTGCTAAACTGAGCAGTAAACATGTCTGAGACTTGTCCCCTCCACCAGTCAGTCAGTCATCTTTCCCTCTGTTGTTTCCCCCCACCCCCTGAAGGCTTTGCTTCATGTCTGAAAGTTCAAAGATGTGCTGAGTCACATTGGGTGAGTAGCATTGGTCTAAGGATAAGAAAACTGCCTCTCTTACTTGAACTTTTATTTATTGAGTACCTATTATGTGTCATGCCCTAAGCTAAGCCCCAGAGAGAGAATGATAAATGAGACACATTTCCTGACATATACCTGCCCAATATCAATTCCCCCTTTTGCCTTGTTAACCAAACCTTGATTGTATTATGAATTTGATATGCCCAATTAAATAAATATGTCTCCAGTTCTTTTTGCCACTGTAGGCATCCATATAATTCCATCTGACCAAGGAGATACAAACCAGAGTCATATTAAGTAGGGCTTCCAGAAAAGCTGGAAAAGGGCAAACTTGGTTAGTGACGACTTCATCATCCATCACCCCTGTTTTTTCCAGCCTGGAATGTATGGTAAAGGAGCAACCATTTGGTGACCACTGGATGACAAACATGAGGAAAAAAAGCCATGTGATAAAGACAGAAACCTGGATTTCTAAAGATATCATGGAGTTATCACAGCAATCTTAGCTACCACAAAAAAAATTTTTTTAATTAACCCCTAAGTTTGTCTAAGCTATGGATTAACTGAGCTTTTTGTTACTTGCAACTGAAAAGAATCCTAAGAAAATATATGTGGGATGAGATGGGGGATAATGTAGGAGAGGTAGGAGCCCCATCATGAAAAGACTGGTGAGACCTTGGGCAAGTCACTCAACCAATCCGTTCCCAGTTTCCTCCGCCATAAAGAGAGGGGATTCACCTGGAGGAGGGGAGAGCCATCAGCAGGGTCTGCCCTATAGTCATCCCTTGCAGAACTCCAGCTGGAGGTTCTGGCTCCCTTGCAAGACACGGAAGTTTCCACGGGAAGTGCCATCCCACCCAACCCCACCTCCCTCAGTTTCACACTGCATGGTGTATTCCAAGGACTGTGCTGGCATTTCAGTTTGAACACTAAGTGGTGACTCAGAATGAACAGAAGTGTGGACAACTGTTTACTAAGAAGGCAGCCTTTGGTGTGACAAATTAGAGTGGGCTGCTGGATTGTGCAGTACTCATGAGCTAGGCAGCTTGGAAATAGCACATACCATTGTGCTGGGCAATTGATTCATTTCTTGTCCTGTCTTGCCAAGCAGGCCATCACATGCCAGCCCAGTCCCACCCATAGTCAGACAGGCCAGGGAAAGTGTTTGCTCTTCTGGATAGTGCCCCATAGACCCTGGGATGTTCCTCTAGCCCATCCCTTGTATCTTCTAGCGCGCGGGACTATACCACTTTCTTGAGAGTCATCATCCTTTTAGTTTACTTAACCTCTCTGAGCCAAGAGACTGCAGTCTGTAGAGAGCATCATTAAGTTTTAGAGCCAGCAAATGAGCTTTCATATCTTCAGACAATCTCAATACTGTTTCCACTAGAATGTTCAAAACCAAACAGATAGATTGAAATCTGATAGTTTCAAGAAAGCAAGAGGCTATTAGGGACACAGATGATGAAGACGTCATCCCTGTTTAAAATAGTCAAACTCATAAAAACACAGACTAGAACAGTGGTTGCTTGGGGCTGGGGGAGTAGGGAAATGGAGAGATGTTGGTCAAAGTGTACAAAGTTTCAGTGATGCAAGATGAATAAATCCTGGAGATCTAATGTACGTCATGGTGACTGTAAGTAACCACACTGCATTGTATACTTGAAATTTGTTAAAGGATATATCTTAAATGTTCTCACCACAAAAAAAGTAACTGTGAGATATGGCTTGATCATGATCATATACCAAAGTATGAATCTATCCAAATTTCAAGTCGCACACTTTCAGTACATAATTTTTAATCGTCAGTTATACCCCCAGAAAAGTAAAATAAAATTTAAATATAATAAAATATAACAAAACCTGGAAAAAAAAAACCTGTGCTGGCTGGCCTTGAACTTAGCATAGTCATATAGCCTAAGGGCATGCTCTAGGCTAGGAGGTCAGCAAAGCCACCTAGCAGATAAATCAGGATTTGAATTCCAGCTCCAGCATTGACAACAGATGTAAGCCTGGCTGATCTCCTTGACCTATCCCAGCTTCTGTTTTCTCATTCCACAAGTACGGAGAAGAGGACCTGCCTCCCTCGGAGGATGTGACCATTAGAGATGACATATGCACACGCCATGTGCAGGGGTGGAGGGGGGCTGCACCTTAAATGAGGGTCACTCCTACTATTGTTAAGTGGACAAGTTAAAGAATTTGAAGCAATGACAAAAGAGGCATCAAATGTAGCAATTTGGGTGCTGAAGTCATGGTTAAAAGTGTCTGGGACTTCCATGCCTACACATCGTTCCCGTGGTTCTCACTACCAACCTGTGAGGAATATCCCCCTTTGCAGATGAGAAAACTGAGGGTGGAGAGAATTTAAGTAGCTTGGAAGCATCTGGTAAGAGGCAGAGCCAGGATTTGATTCTGTGTGCTTGCCAAGCTGCAAGAGCTTCATGCCAGGGGAATGAGGGCTTCAGTTCAGAAGAAATTAGGGAGCTGAGGTGGGCTGGGAAGACTTCAGAAGGGCAAGCCCATCATTCAGCCTGCCAGTCACCGCCTTGCTCCAGCCTACTATTTCCAAAGCATTATTCTGAACAAGACAAGGAGCGGGTTCCATGCTGTAATGGTTAGCACTCTGGACTCTGAACAAGACAGACAAGATTCCTGCTTTTGTGGGGCTTGTAGGGGAGGATTTGAGGAGCCGGGGGACAGGAAGAGGAGAAAGGACATCACAGGTATAAAGTGTGTCCCCAGACCCTTCAGTGAACCTGGCTATTCCTCACACCCCTGCCGAAAACATCACCTCCTCTCTGCCTCTGGTGTTGTCGGGGACCTCTTCCCATTCGCTGTTCCACCACTCTTTGCTTTGCTCGTTCTGACTTCTTGACTCCCATTTTGCCCCTTGCCCCCATGGCACTGTGTCCCCCCAGACTCCACAGATGATCATCTTGCCTGTCTCTGCCGTGCCCCTCCAGGCCATATTTTCCTTCTAAGTACTGCATCTGAAGAGAGGCCCTCGGTGGTAGGTTCCCTACATCTCCCGTGGGAACCACACCAGCGGAGCTGGCCCCCACTCACCCACCCTCTCTCAGGAGAAGAGCAAGGAAACAAAGACAGTGCCAGAAGGATTTGTTGAGGATGACAGAACCCACATGCGAGAGTGAGAATGACTTAGATTTACCTACTGATCTACACACACACACACACATGCACAAACATGTGGAAATCAATCACCAATATGTGTTTGCATGTGTGTATGTGTTAGATAAAACTTCGTGTTCCCCAACTAGAATGGAAGCTCTGAGGGCAGAGATATCTGTGTGTCTTGTTTTCCAGAAGAGAAGCTTAGCACAAGGTGGGCCTCCAATGAGCACCTGGTGAATGAGTGAATCTGTGCCCCCGCCCCCCCCCATGCACAAGCCCTTCGTGGGGAGGGCTGCCCAGGCTGAGACGCACGCTAATGAACCTCCCTGGGGCAGAAGGGGGCCCAGCAGGCTGATGCCCTAGTTCTGTGAGGCAGTGGGGAATCTCTTCCAAAAAAGGGGGCATGATTTCGATGTGACAGGAAAACATCCAGGAAAGAAAGAGGGAGAAGGTGGGAGCTGGGCTGAAAACTGCTGTGGGGAAGAACAATGGGAAAAGAAGCCTTACTTAAGGTCTTGCGGTAAAGCAGTTAGGAAGAGAAGAAATTCATCCAAGAGGTTTTATGAACCAGATCTTAGTGTTGTGTGATGTAAGTGTCCCCACCCAACTGCCTACAGGCCACCAGGCACACCCCTAACTGCCCTTCCACTCGTGCAAGTGGAGCTCCAACCCACAAAGGGCAGGAGGAGCTCAGAGACGAAGGTAGTGTCTGCAGACAGCTATGGGCTGGATGTTCAAGCAGGGGCTCCCCCTAGGGCCCTGCGGGGACCACCAGCCAGCATTTATAGATCATCCTCCGCCATGGCCTCACTTGGCCATCTTCTTCCAGGATCTTCTCTGTGCTGCACACTGTTCTTGTTCAGTGCTGCTGGACTGGGAGGGGCATTGTCCTTGTTTTGGGACCTTTCTTACTATTTGAATTCATCAGGTTCAGTCTCTGCTAATGGGATTGCTGTCAGGTACCAAGCGATTATCATTTGGGTTTGTAGTTTAGTTGGTTCTCCAAATGTATTCTGAAAGACACCGGCTGCGGTTCTATTACATAACCTAGAAATGGCTTTGCTTTTGAAGACGAATGTCCTATGTCATTTTGGCTGGCGGCACCACCTGCCTCCCTACAATGACCGGAGAGTCATACCTTCTTCTTTTGGCAGAGAGTCCTTCCTAATTGGAGTCCAATGGGAACCTAGATCCCCAACATATGACACCAAAACCCTTCCTGCTTAATCCCCTGAAATATGTGTGTTCCTGCAGCAGGAGCCTAGGGGAGTTATCCTAACCACTCCAGGCCCCGTCAAGAGTAGAACCTCCAGGACCTGTATCAGTGAAACCTGAAGACCCCTGGATCATTTCTGTGAAGCCTGGGACAGAACGCCAAGCAGTTACTCTATAGACATAGCTATAGTAGGAAAGTTAAGTGTGATTAACAGAGGAGCAAATGTTGAATTAGTAGGTAAATTCAACTACAAGTTCTATTATGCTTGGCTTTGGAATTTTAACCATTGGGCTTTTATTTGTCCTATGAGCATGGGAGATCATGGTCTGAGAGGCTGTTGACTAGGTAACCCAGACTGTGCCACCATGCTTAGCTGTTCTGTGGGGCCTTCTCAGAACCCGTGTTCTAGACTCTTCCACGTGATATAATCCTGCAGGAAGGAGAAGGAAACCCAGGGGGAGCCACTTGGCTTTCCAAGTGCAGCTAAAGAATGTTCTATGGTGGAAAGAATGGACTGTCTTCCATAGAAAGACAACAAATGAGATACCTGAGTTTATCCTTCCTGTGTTCAGACCTGTGACATTCTTGTTTTTCCTTCCCAAAGTTACTTAAATGGACTTTGCTTTCCAACTAGACAGTCTGGTCTCCTCTGTTGCTGGGTAGATGATTGCATTGCCAAGACTCTGAAGAGCCGGGGCGTGGCGGTCACTCTCACCTCACCGAGTCTTACCAGTGCTGGCAGCTGGTGGAGATGCTTTGCATGTATAGGGAGCACAGAGCATCAGCTCCTAGTGAACTCAGCTCGTGGGTTAGTCTTCATTCCCGAGCTGCGGTTAAGGCTTTGCCTTGCAGGCGACATAAACCTCGGGTGCATGGTCCATTCTAACTGGTGCCCTTCAGGTGAAGTTCATCCAAACCGCAGGGAGTCTGTGGGATGGGCATCTGTGAAACTCCTCCTAGGCTCTGTTAGCTGCTAGGGAAAACCGCCCCCCACCCTGCCCTGCTCAGCTGGTTTATGACCATTCTACCTGAGGAAATCAATCAAACCAACTCTTGTCTGCTATTGGGAAACGCCTCCTGCTTCTGGGTCCTCTAGGTCGATCCTTTTTCCTTCTTCCCCTTCATTTAGGCAACATTTTCCATTTCTAAGGACTTGAGAACCACAATTCATTGAAACAAAACTGAATCATTACTAGACAACCACAGTCTTGGGTAGACAGCACTTCCAAAGAACTCAGGGAACTCTGACACCACCAGCAGTTCGCATGCATTGGGTGCATTCTCCGTGGGTGCAGGGTCCAAACACTCTCTTGGAGCCATTCTGTGTACTTGTCATGATTTAACTAACACAAGCCACATCAGTTCAGGGATGGCCTGAGGCTCAGAAAGGCAAAGTAGCTTGCCCACAGTAGTCACATAGCTAGTAACGGGGACTCTGACACTGGGACTTCTCTTATTCGACCTCCTGCACTCCTGCTCCCATTTCTAGGAGGGGAGCTGCTGCCCCCTTGAAGCCCATTTTATAGATAAGGCAGCTCAAGATCAATGACCAACCCAGAAGATCAGGCCAAAACTAGAATCCCAGGCAGTGGTTACCAACCCAGGCAGCTCATTAGAATCATGTGGGGAGTTAAAACCACCACAAAACACACAATGGCCAGGCTGCATGCTTAACAGATGTGATTTCGTTGATCTGGGGAGAGGCCCCAATGGTGGTATTTTTAGAGAACTTTCCAGGAGATTCTAGAAAAATGCAGCCAGCTTTGAGAGTCTTTGACAGATCTATCAGTTCCCAGTCTACAGGTCAACCAACCCAAATGCCTCACTTTATCTCACACACCTGCGAGTCCAGTCCAAGCCAGCTGGGATGCACCTGGAGGCGGGCAGTTAGGTCACCCCTACATACCCTCCTGAGAGCTTGGGACAGTTGCTCAGTTTGCTCATTTATAAAATAGGGAGAGTGAGGAGGGGCAGGACTACTGATTACATATGAGGATGTAAGATGCCTAACCTAGCCCTCAGTCAGTGCTCAGTGAGCAGGCGTGGTGTGAAGACAATTGCCATCATCTTAGGGGCAGTTTTGTGACCCTAGTCCAGACTTTGACCGCCCAAGGGCAGTACCTGGTTAGCCACAGATACTCGAAACAAGCACTACCGCTATGGTCGACACTAACTCCTTCAAGTCAGTCCGAAACACGTGCACGCGCACACACACACACACACACACACACACACACACCAGCACCTTCACACCAACATATGTGTGCAGGAAGTGGCCCCTTCAGCAGCATTGTCTGTGGATAAGCCCCGATGACAGATTAGTGAGGCATCCTGGGGTTATCAGTGCAAATCATGGCAGCTTTTACTGTCGGTCTGAGTGTGCAGAGGCCCAGGCAGGACCTCCCAATACAGAGGAAATGCAGAGAGGAATCTCTTACTACTCGCTTGCCTAATCATTTCCACTTAACACACAGTGAAAGCAGAACTTTGTGACACACTTGCCCTGTCTGGGCAAAGGTTCTGCTTTTTCTGGAAGATCTTGGAAAAAGAAAAAAAAAAAAAAAACTTGTCCCTGAGGGAGGGAGAGCATCTCAGGCTTTCGTGCGTTCTACGAGCATCTATGGTCCCTTTCCATAGATGGGACTAAGCCTCATCCACCAAGCCCCCAGAATGAGTTGGAGATATCATTGCCCTGGAGGTAGCAGGGGTCCTGGAGAGAAAACAGAGGCATACAGGCAAGCCCTGCTCAAGCCACTATGACTCTCCTGCTGGGGTACTTGCAAGGGCTCTAATTCTGTCAGTGAGCCCCCTGTGTCAGGAACCTCACGGCAATGTCTGTATTCAGCAGTCCACACCAGTAGGGCCATCTGGTTATCAAACTACTGGAACTTGGGGCACCTGGGTGGCCCAGTCAGTTGAGCGTCCGTCTTCAGCTCAGGTCTTGATCCCAGGGTCCTGGGATCAAATCCCCCCATCGTTGTTGTCTTCATCAGGGTCCCTGCTCAATAGGAAGTGTGCTTCTCCCTCTCCCTCTGCCCCTCCCCCACACTCCTCTATCCCTCTTAGTGCGCATGCACACACTCGTTTTCTCAAATAAATGAATCTTTAAAAACAAGAAACTACTGAGATGCTTCTGAATCAGTGGGCCAATTCCCGGCCACCCTGACACCCCACTGTCCCTTCCCCCACTACCACCTGGAAAATGCAACACTGAAAGAGTTAACTCCTGGCACACAAGAGGTCTCAGGACAACGTTCTTGTACCACCCTTGCCTACAGACTGGTTAGTGCCTGTGGCCAGTGAGTTGGCCAACATTCCAAAATTTGGCCCTGCCTCTTGGTGCAGCTCTAGAATTTCTATAGAGAGAGGTGTTAGGGGCCATAATTTACTTGTATGATAGAGATCAGAGACCTGTCTGGAAGCTGCGTATGCATAGATTCATGGTTTACCTCAACTGTTTGTCTGGTTGGGATAGCTTAGGGGAGCTCGTGGCTGTTTGAAGGGGTGAAGTCCTTCCTCCCACAAACCACTTCCTGGCAATGCTTCCACTCTAAACTGAAAATTTTAGGCTATCTCTATTTCCCTAAAGGCCCCTCCTAAAGAAAAAGAAACTCAACCGAATCTATGGAAATCCAAACAAATACATTTTTAAGATTTTGCTATTCAGAAGGATTCATCATGGTGTTCCCATTAAGTGTGAGACTTGCCCTGATCAGGAGAGTTCTCGCTGGCAACCTGGGACATAGCCCCCAGGGTTTGCTCATGAGAGGCAGCCCTGATGGCTGTTACCAAGAGATTCCCCTGTTCTGCCAGGACAGCAGTGTTGCCCAGAGGGGTGTCCAAGAAATGAGGGTTTAATGGACAATGTGGTCACAGGCCTGAGCCTTGTTCTTCTGCTTTTGCATCTCAAGCTGCCACTGCATCTCCTGGCTTCTTGCTGGGTCTGACCAATGGGAGGTATCGAAAGGGGATTGGAGGGTGGGAGTGAGGAGAAAGTCGGATGTTTCTCCTCCTTCCTCTCTGCCTTAGGCATCATCCCAGGCTGCCATCTCCCACCCTGGTGGCACCAGTTCCCAGAGGACGAGGCTCCCATCTTCTGCCAGGAGAGTGACCCCTGGCCTCCTGAAATTCTGCCTCTTCCTTCTTTTCCTTCCAGGTGGGGTTATTGACTCTCAGCTGTTGGGAATCTCAGGTTTGCCTCATTGGCCCCTGTTGGCCTTCCCGAATCCCATCACCTATGTGACCAATTCCTTGCGTGAAATTTCCTCTGTTTTGTTCTGTGTGGTGTCTCTTTTCCCAGTCAGACTCTCACTGACACACTGAGTCACTGTGCCCCTTAGAACATTCCTTCCCCTCCCTGGGGTCAGTTTCCTTGTTAGTAAATGAGACTGGAGGAAGTAGTTGCCAAACTTTATTTAGCTCCTTGTCATCTATGGATGTGGGGCCCTGCAGGCTGGGGGACCTGCAAAGGTTGAAATGCCTTTCATACTTCAGGGTGGTCTGGGAATAGGTACTTCATTTTGTTTTTCCCAAAGCAGTTTTCATTTTGAGCTGCAGTTTCGAATCCTTACTTGGGAAACAGCCTGGGTCTAAGTAACAAGGAATATAGTTTAACTCTGCCATTTAGTAAGTGATCGAGTCATGGTCCCTTTCACATCCACTTCACAATTTGACATTTCCTTATCTTGTCTTTAAGTGTTAGAGGTCTGAATGGTTTCCCTCTAGTCTCAAAACTGGGCCATTTGATGGTGTGGCCTGTGTTTGTGGTTGAGTCTCAATTCCTTTTGCTTTTTTTTCTTTTTCTTTTCTTCTTTTTAGTCTTTGGGCCTTATAAATCACCATCTTTCTGGGTTGAGCGATTCTCATCATTTAACTTCTCCTTCGAAGGTCTGCATGGATTGTGGTTTGGGTAGAGAGCGGTTCTGTTGGTTTCCCCTCCCCCCTCTGCAAACACCGGGGTATAGGCAGCCTCTCACCTCCCCACCTCACCCATTCCCACTGCAGAGGTTCTGCGGAGCCTGGCCTGGAGCAGCCCCTGCTGTCCTTGCTGGGCCTCTTGAGCAATCCCGGTTGGCAAGGCCTGTGAACTTCCTCAGCTGCCCCCTTCTGGTGGGGAGGCAAGATCCAGGGAGCTGCAGGGCTGGAAGCACGTGTTGCCCATAGCCAGATCCGTGTCAGGAGTGATTCAGCAGGCAGTGACGCATCAGCTTCCTAGAACTGGACTCTGAGAGGAAGGACAGGGACAGCCACACACGTGGCCTCGTTGATACAGCCCAAGGGGTTTGGAAATCAGACAGGATTCCATTACACACTCGCTCTGCAAACTTCTGTAATAATAATAGTCAACAATGTTTGTTAAGTTCTAGCTATGTGATAGGTACTGTGCAAAGTTTCTCTGCTTGTATTATCTTGAATAACCCATATGGTCATATGGGATGGGTTTCATGGATGAGGAAACAGGCTGAGAGCAATTAAGCAACCTGACCAATGCTGTATAGCTAGAAAGTGCTAAAGCCAGGAAGTACACAGGGTCAAGCTACTTTCTGAGGCCTTTTGCCACTTTTGCAAGTGAATTGCTTTTCCAGGCAGTTAACTGGTTCCCTTGCATCGGGATGTTAGTGCCTGTATTGCAGTGTTATTTCATTCTCTTGCTCTTTCTCTCCCACTTAACATTTCTTGAGCTTCTATCTCATCTATGCCCTGGGTTACAACTGGATAACAGTAGGATTCACTAGCCAAAAAAGCAAAGCAATTTCAAATAATTCAATAAGTATGCAAAATTTACCTGCTGAGCAGAAGGTATTTGGGGAGGCTCTCTTAGGTGTTACATGAGCCTGAACTCAAGCGGGTCCTAAGAATGGACTTAAAGAATTCATAACATTTCATCAAAGCAATCTTGAGAAAGAAGAACAAAGCTAGAGGTATCATGATTCCAGATCTCAAAATATACTACAAAGCTGCAGAAATCAAAACAGTAAGGTTTTGGCACAAAAATAGACAGATCAGTGGGACAGAAGAGAAAGCCCAGAAGTAAATCCACACTTATATGGTCAAGAGGCAAGAATATACATTGGGAAAAGACCATCTCGTCAAAAAATGGTGCTGGGAAAACTGGACAGCCACATGCAAAAGAATGAAATTAAACCACTTTCTTACACCATGCACAAAAATAAACTCAAGATGGATTGACCTAAATGCAAGGCCTGAAACCATGAAACTCCCAGAAGAAAACATAGGCAATAATTTCTTTGACATTGGCCATAGCAACATTTTTCTAGATATGTCTCCTGAGACAAGGGAAACAAAAACAAAAATAAGCTATTGATACAACAATAAAAAAGCTTTTGCACAGTGAAAGAAACCATCAGCAAAACAAAAAGTCATCCTACAGAATGGGAGAAGATATTTGCAAATGATATACCCGGTAAGGGGATAATATCTAAACATATACAGAATTTATACAAGTCAACACTGAACAACAACAACAAATAATCCCAGTTTAAAATGGGAAGAGGATCTGAATACACATTTTTCCAAAGAAGACATAGAGATGGCCAACAGATACATGAAAAGATGCTCAACATCACTGATCATCAGGGAAATGCAAATCAAAACCATAGTGAGATATCACCTTACACCTTACACCTGCTAGAATCACAAGAAACAAATGTTGGCAAGGATGTGGAGAAAAATCTTCATGCACTATTGATGGGAATGCAAGCTGGTACAACCACTGTGGAAAACAGTATGGAGATTACTTAAAAAATTAAAAATAGAACTACCCTATGATCCAATAATCCCACTACTGAGTATTTACCCAAAGAAAACAAAAACACTAATTTGAAAAGATATATGCACCCCTATGTTTATTCTAGCTTCATTCACAATAACCAAGATATTGAAGCAGCCCAAGTGTCCATTAATAGATGAATGGATAAAGAAGATAAGATACACACACACACACACACACACACACACACATACACACACACGCAGAGGAACATTACTCAGTCATTAAAAAAAAATGAGATCTTGCCATTTGCAACAAAATGGGTGGACCTAGAGGGCATTATGTTAAGTGAAATAAGTCAGACCAAAAAAAGACAAATACCATATGATTTCACATATATGTGCAATCTAAAAAACAAAACAGGGACGCCTGGATGGCTCAGTGGATTAAGCCTCTGCCTTCGGCTCAGGTCATGATCTCAGCAGAGACCCTGCTTCCCCCTCTCTCTCTGCCTGCCTCTCTGCCTACTTGTGATTTCTCTCTCTGTGTGTCAAATAAATAAATAAAATCTTTTAAAACAAAACAAAACAAACAAACAAACAAAAACCAGACTCTTAAATATGGAGAATGAACTGTACTTGTGGAGATGTGGGGGGATGGGCAAAATAAAAGGAATTAGAAGATATAAACTTCCAGTTATGAAATAAATAAGTCATGGAGATAGAAAGTATAGCACAAGGAATATAGTTGATAATATTGCAATAATATTGTATGGTGACAGATAGCGACTACACTTGGGGTGAACACAGAATAATGTATAGCATTGCTGAATCAATATGCTGTACACCTGAAACTAGTATAACATTGGATGTTACATATGCTTCAATAAAAAAGGAAAAAGAATTCAGAGCCCTGTGACCCAGTGGAGGCCCACACCCCACTTCACATGTGGAACACAGGAGCAGCTGTTAAGGAGGGGTCTGGTATAAGCAGAGAGCAATTTGCAAGGGACACGTGGAGCCATCAGATCCTGTCAGTGTCTTTTTCTATCCAAAACTGTGATGGAGAACTAGCTCACATCAGACCCTGAGGTGGTCGGCAGGCACCCAAAGTTACGAGGAGGCCCCTGGAACCAGGCAGGATAACAAAAAAGCGGCCCCTTTCCATCTGAGAATTTAACAGTCAAGGTCTCGATACTTCAGGATCATGCTGAGGGGTCCTGAGTACGAGTGGGGTGGGAGCTTGAGCAGAATGCATGTAGCAGCAGTATTTGCAGGACCACCCTCTGACTCACTTTCTCTTGAAGATGGGTGCATCTCAGCAGGACTGAGCTAGACTCCACTCCAGGCTGCCTCTGGTAGGAACACTCTAGATATGGAAAACCACGCTTCTTCATGGAGCAGGAAAGTCCTCAAGGAAAGAGAGAACTTGTATGAAGGAACTCGAAGCAGCAGTTCCTGTGAGGTGTTAATGGATCCGTGGGCACCAGGAGATGAGCCTCACAATGACTAGAGCAAGAGCCAGTAGAACATTTATGTACTCAATTCTCCGGGCTTCGCTGCCTTGCCAGATACCTGGTGATATTTCTACTGCTCTGTAGGAGCATGAGGACCAGTCTGGTTGTCTTCAGCAGAGTTGTGTCCTGGCTGGAGGTCCTAGATCTCAACCATGAACCGTACATCCTTCCAGAGTCCATGTCAGAGAAAAGCATATTAAAAGTTCCTCTTCTCCCATCTCTGGAGGTGGAATGCCTAAAAGGAAAAGAGCAATCAATTGCAACTTTGGATGCACCACCAATTATATACTAATCTGAGGTAATTCTACATTCATTTTACAGTGAACAGCATCAATCACTTGGCTTCCTTACGCACTGTGTCAACACTGTCTGTGTCTTTGTATACAGCTCACAGCAAACGGGAACTAGAGATGGAAGGATCAAAACAACGACAACAACAACAACAACTTAATTGGCCCCCAGAGAGAGTAGAAGCCAGGGGAAACAGCATGTGACACAGACCAGAACAATATGTAGGCTACTATTTTCTACCACTCAGCAAAGTAAGCCATCTTCCCCCAGCAGGGAATGGGGACTCTGGGAATAGAGATGTGGAGGAGATACAAAAGGGGAGATAATAGAAGAGAGAGAAGATGAAGAGAGACATTATTTAGGGGAAATATTCCTAGAATAGTCAATGTGCCTGTATGCGAACCAATTCCCCCAGGGTCTCCCTTTCTGGGGAGATTTCCTGGGCTCTCTGGGGTCACTACTCCCTTCTCAAAAGGCCGAGAGCCCACCCTCTCTAGAGTCTGTTCTCAACTGCATTGAAATGATTGTTTCAGCATCTGCCTTCACATTTAGATTTGGAACCTCCTGAGAACAGAAAAGCGTGGCTGCCACATGTTGGTAACGCACTATGCCTGACCCACCCGACTGCCCGGTGTGCTCTTGTCGCATACAGGACCCTCTGTGTGTGAGTGACCCCGGGCCGGTCCTGTAATCTGCTGGTGTGGAGCAGGGAGGGCCCTCTGTCCTAGTGAAGTGAATATTCTCACCTAGTTAGATCTTCGATTTTCCCCATAGTTCTTACCTTTGTGTCTTTAACTCTTATATTAACCCGAGTTACAACTTTCCTACATCATTGTGACATTTTCAGGATAAGGGGAAAGGTATTAGAAAGTTTTCCCAGAGCATGAAGATTGTTTTCATCCTAATACTAGGTGGAAACACAAAAGCAGACCTCTATCTTGTGTAGAAGATCATGTGTACATGCTTACATGGGTGGAAAACTCCAGAAATGAAACTGGTCAATGAGTTAGGATGGTGAGATTACAGTTGTAGTTTTTCCTTTTTGGACAAGTTGCCTTTATGGTGTTTATTGTATTTGTACAAAGACAAATGAGTAAATATGCAAAGAAGTATAAAATAGATGCATCAGCAGAGAAGGAAAAACAAAGATCATGCTTCTCTGTCTAAACTTCCGTTATTGGAATAGCAAGCAATGCTTTTTTTCTAGCTGCACAGAAATGGGCAGATTATTTAGAATAGCACAGCACCTTGGTGTGGTGAGAAGTTTGAGGAGAAAGCATCTGAAATTCATGTTACTACTCCCTTTGGGGTTGGGAACTAGGATTTGCTCTTGCTCCTCTAGTGGTTGATTGCTCTGCCTAACTCAGTACCAGGGAAAGGGCAAGAATTTTTCTATCCATTTCTGGTTGATGATATGGCCATTAGTCATCTCCCCTCTCTCTACTCAGAAACAGTGAAGGCGCTGTGTTGCACAACAGCCTCTGGGACGTGGCGCTGAGTACTCATTTAATGCTGGCTAGCCCGGTTCAGAGTGTGAATCTTGCTGAAAAGCAAGTGAACTCCATGGAGGTCCTGTGGTTGCTAGGAGATGAGTATCTTTAAACGTCAGTGACCATTTCCCCTCAGAATAGCTCAAAAATCATCTATTGTTTGGCTTTAGAAGTTGCAAGATGTGCTACACTTAAAATGACTGGATTAAAATCTTGACTTCACCATTTCCTAGCTGGGTGACCTGGGCTAAGCTTCTTCTCCAAGCTTCATTTTTCCTTCTCCAGCCACAGGGAGCAGTGATAGGGAACAATTTCATAAACTACAAAACACTCCAGTTTGTTTTTTTTTTCTAAAATTTATTTACTTATTTATTTATTTTAGGGAAAGAGAGAGAGAGATGGGTGAGGGGCAGAGAGAGAGGGAGAGAGAGAATCTCAGACTTCCCGCTGAACATGGAGCCCAATGTGGGACTCAATTTCAGGGCCCTGAGATCCTGACCTAAGCTGAAATCAAGAGTTAGAGGCTTAACCAACTGAGGAACCCAGACACTCCTAAGTTTGAACAACATAATTACATCAGATATGGGAATGTATTGGAAAAACACTGAAAAGAGAAAAGACATCAAAATTTAAATGATTACTGTAGTAGTCCCTGTGCCTCATTCCTTGACTATTACTTTTACCATGTTTGAGGTAGATGTAACAAGAGGAGATCTGATGCCTCAAGTTGATATTTAGGTTTTAAAAAGGAATTTGGGAATGGTTTTGCAATAATTGTTCACTTTGCAGAATAATTAACAATGGTTTATTGTCATTATTATTGTTGTGTAATATTATATGTTATAATTAACATCATTAAGGACCCAGCTATCCTAATTCATTCTGAGTGTGATTTAATTTACAAAATGTTGCTTTGAGCCCAATTGGCAAAGGCACAGTATTGCAGAACACCAGGTACACACGAAGCTTTCTAGTGGACCCTGGCAAATGAGACTTCAAATATCAGATAAGAAGGAATCGCATTTGCCCTCTCCATGGTCTGTAAGTGGATACCTGTAGTGTGTATATGCTGACATTGGCAGTGGAGCCCAGCTATGGTGTATGTAATTCTATGCTTTGGGTAAATAGAAAAATCTTTGGTCCTTTCTTCACTGAGCCCTTTCTGGACTCATTCTTGGGCAGCATCCCTCACACCTGCATCAGGGACCCATGGGTGGGCTCGGAGGCCTGCCCAGCCTCTGCCCTGGTGCCTTTGTCTTGGTTCTAGCTGGGTGTGGTAATGACACACTCATTTAGTCCCAGCTCTACAGAATCCTTGTAGCTTTCCTCCTGCTCGGCCTGTCTGAGTGGCCCTGACTTTAAACAACTAAACAGCAAGCTGCTTGGAAACTATCTGTTTGGACTTAGGACTTCGACAACCAACTTGACAGTGACAGTGGCCAACCACTCATCCTGGGTCCCTGGAAAGGTTACTCAACATTTGGGAACTTTAACTTGAACTTGATTTTCCTCATCTGTAAATGGGGATAATAGCATCTATTATAATATAATTTTTCTTATTAAGTACATAGGTGTGTTTAGCATGGAGTTAGCAAGCTAAGCAAGTAAGCCAGCAAGTAACTTATGAGTGTCGTTGATGCTATTGTTACCATTGCGGCCATTATCACCCTGAACTACAAGAACTACTGGCAAGCAAGTATCAAATTTTGTCTTGGCGCAAGGACTATAATATAAGACTTTGTGGCTAGAGATTTTATGTAAGTTTATATACAAATGTGTATGATGCCCCAAAGAACAAGTGGATAATCATCTATACCTATGTAGAAACCCAAAGTGGGATAACTAAAAATTAGTTTCTTTTTGAATTTAGAATGTCCCACATGAGTGTGTGTGTGTGTGTGTGTGTGTGTGCATGCACACAGATTTACCTCCAAACCACTTCTAGCTTGGATTAACATAAAAACAAAGTGTAATCTGTGTTTCCTAACATGCATCAACAAACTTAAACTTAGGAAATAAAAGTGGTCCAATGTAGCTGAAGGAGAGAGAAGAAAATGTTATTGTATGTAGTTTATGCACTTGGATTTAGTCCACACATAGAAAGTCAAGGCAGCTTGAAAGAGAGAGAGGAGGATTGACTCATAATGCTCATAAATAAGTAAATAAATAGATAGATAAACAAACAAGCCCCTGAAAGGAATTTAACTGAGCAAGAGATCAGGAGTTCTCTTTTGGCTCTGTGAGAGAGCCAAGAATGTTTGCCAGGACAGAAGGCTTGAAGAACCCTGGTCTCTTTCTTCTGAAGTCTGAGGGCCATCATGTAGAAGAATTTGTTCCGCTTTTTTCCTTACTGTGCAACAGGACAAATGAGTGAGAGTAAAAGAGATCAAACTGGGCTCAATGAAAGGAAGAATTTTTTTTTAAAGATTTTATTTATTTATGTGAGAGAGAGAGAGACAGAGATAGAGAGAAGAGAGCATGAGCAGGGAGGAAAGGGAGAACCAGGCTCCCACTGAGCAGGCAGCTGGATATGGGGCTCAATCCTAGGAACCTGGGATCATGACCTGAGCTGAAGGCAGATACCCAACCAAGCCACACAGGTGCCCCAGAACTTTTCTTTTTAAGATTTTATTTATTTATTTGAGACAAAGAGCACAAGCAGGAAGGTGGGTCAGAGGGAGAGGGAGAAGCAGACTCCCCACTGAGCAGGGACCCTGACATGGGGCTCGATCTCAGGACCCTGAGATCATGACCCGAGCCGAAGGCAGATGCTTAACTAATTGAGCCACCCAGGCACCCCAGAACTTCTTAAGTGTATCCATGGTCCTCCCGAAAATGGAATGGATTGCCTCTGGGCCCCTAGTTTTTGAAGGCTTCAAGCAGCAGCTGCTTGAACCCAAGTCTCAAGGATATTGTAGATAATTGGGGGTATGAGAGATTGGTTACCCTGACCATTCTGACCCTCTTTAAGACTAAATAAAATTTTACTTAGAGAATTTCTATGCTTTGTTTTCCTGAACACTAAAAGAGATACAATGTAATTTAACAATCCCATCAAATGGGTTGGTTCTTAATAAAATGTGGAAGAAATAGAATTTTCAACTATGCTGTATAAATAGATATTATCTTTGAATATTGAAAATACATAATATACAGCAAACTAAACTATTTTCAACTTTCCAAAATAGCTCTGTAGGATCTATGTGGGAGATTTTCTAAAAATATCTCTCAATTCTTTAAAGCTTTTAAAAAAATAATATAGACTACCTCAAAGACATAACAGAATCAATCCACTGTGAGTTACATCGGCCAAATCTTTCAGAAATCCTGATTTATGACAGTGCATCATTAGTAATTATACCCATTAAAAAAATCCCATTTGAGGGGGTGCCTGGGTGGCTCAGTCGGTTAAGCAGCTGAATCTTGGTTTTAGTTCAGGTCATGAGCTCAGTGTCATGGGATCAAACCTGGAGTCAGGCTCCAGGCTCAGTGGGAGTCTGCTTGAGATTCTTTCTCTCTCCTTCTCCCTCTGCCCCTCCCCTGCTCGCACCCTCTCTCTTTCTCTGTCTCTAAAAATAAAGAATTCTTTCTTAAAAATCTCATTTAAGGATGTGTATGCCATATATGATTCTAATAGCTCCCTGTGAGGTAGATATTTTTAGTAATCCCATTTTACAGAGGAGGAAACTGAGGTTCACAGAGATCAAGAAACTCATTCAAGGCCACCCAGCTAAATGTGGAGCTGCCTGACTCCCTACCCTCTGCTCTTTCCATTACGTCACACTTCTTGACCACTTCCTGTCTTGCCTGAGCAAACATGGCTCAGGTCAAATGTCCAAGCAATGATGATGTGCCCCTGTCACACCTCCCAATTAAACCCTATAATTTTGAAGTCTGAGTTGGAAATCCTTTGACTCTGTGTTCTTGTCTGGCCTGCCCAGAAAAATGTTTATTTTTGTGATATGCCTCTCTCAGAATGGCTAGATGTTTTTGATGGCCATTCACACACGAACCCTGTTGAACTGGAGGAATAGAGTCATTACTTCACCTCATAACTGAGACTGTCCCTCTGCTCACTGCTCCCAGCTTGGGGTCTGTTTCAAGGAGGGTGTTAAGGCTATTAGTAGGTCCATGGAAGCTATAAATAGAGACCTTGGCTTCAGCCAACTCACCGTGTTTATGTTTTTGGGTTGCACTGCAACCGTTGTTGGTAATTATAGATGCGTGGGTGAGGATGGGTACTGATGAATAGTTCCTCCTCTTAGTTTCCTCTTTGCACAAGCCCAACACTGGGGGTGTCAGAACTCACAATCTTATCATAAGGTCCCTCATGTCTAGTCACTGCTGTGCTTCCTGGATAACTCAAGGAACCAGAGAGGTTGAAAGATTTCAAAATAATCCACATCACCATTCACATTACAACCTGTGTAGTCAATGGCTTCTTTAAGAGAAATAAGGAGACATCAAGAGAAAATTGTTCCTCGTTCTGCCTGCAGATAGCGTAAGCAAGATTTTGGCTTTGTGGTGACAAAGCATTTTCCAAATAAGTTCAGATAAATGTGTAAAGAGGATTCATGGGTCCAACAGAAATGATGATTGCAAGGGAACTCACAAATGGTAGCACATGTTTTCAGTAAGTTGTTGTAATCTGGAATATAAACTCTTTTGGTACTCCCAAGGGTACATGCAATCTCTTAACCAGTGAAGTGGGGAAGTTACCTTTTCCAGATTTCCTCTTGGTTCTCTGGTGTGCCAAGAGAAAGGGCAGATCATGGGTCAAGGATTCTCCCTGAGCTGACTATGTGGCTACTAGTCAGGCACATCTGACTCTAACCAGTAGTATGGTTTAACTGGGAATTTATGAAGCCAAGCGGAAGATACCCACATCATGTCCAAGGACAAGGTTCTGAGGTCAGACAAGCATGGGACAGGTTGTGAAGTAAAAGGTAAGCCGTGAAAGAAGCCAGTCATGGAGAACCACATAGCATGTGATTCCACGTGTATGAAATGTCTTGAATAGGCAAATTTATAGAGACAGAAAGTAGATTTATGGTTTTCTGGGGCTCAGGGGCACGGGAAGTTGGCATGGCCAAGTAGTGTGGGATTTCTTTTTGCAGTGGGGAAATGTCCTAAAATTGATAGTGGTGATGGAGGTACAACTCTGTGGGATATGCCAGAAGTCACTGAATCGGCTTTAACTGGGTGAAATGTGTAGTACAAGAATTATGTCTCAATGAAGCTATGCAAAGTAAAGGTAAGAAGTGATAATTTTGGGAAGCTGAGCTGTGAAAAACCAGAAAAGTTGGATGAGCAGCAGCGAGATGGAGAACCTTAACAGGAGTGGGTCTGCTGGGCAGCCTTACAGGGAGGTCAAGCTACTCCGGGTGGAGGGCTCATGCAGTTCCAGCTATAGCTCATGTGTTTTGAAAAGGGCAGAGGTGGCTACTCCCCTCGTGGAAAAGACCTCTGCAGATCACAGCAGGATTCTTATGATCCACTTCTCCCATTCTAGGGAAATAAATCTGTCTAAAGATAGGATCTGGTCAGCTTGGTGGATCTCACTCCTGTGATAGGATTATACCCGTGGATAAATTAACTTCACTTGTTGGAGGCTAATTAGAAGTTTAGCATGTGCATCATGACCCTTGGGAGTTAACTGCTCTTCCAGACAGCGGTAATTCTCTGTTTTGATTTTATCAGTACCTCACTCAAAGAGTTCCAAAGTTGGAAGATCATTAGAGTGAGAAGGTGGTTTTAGTTACATTTGAGGGAAAACCAAAATTACAGTGGTATTTCAGCAACAAATAATGGATGGGGAGCCATTTATACAAGGTTCAGTTCCAGAGAAGGTGATGTGAGATTTTTCGTGTGGTATGTAGCATGCTCTGGTCCTTCTGGGACTCCCCAACCTCGTCACCCACTCTTTGTCTCATAGAGATTTAGAACTGCAGCCCCAAATGCATGTCTGCATTTTTAATTCTGCTGTTCTTTCTGTCTAAAACACCCTTTCTACTTCTCCACACTTAGCTAATCCCTACGTATTCTTCAGGAATTTTCCAAGAAGCCTTCTCTGAATTCTCAGGGTGTTCTGGGAGCCCTTCCCCATATTACACAGCCTCCTGTTTATACTCCATCAACACACTTACTGAATTATAAAGGGATTATCTGTTTATCTGTTTGTGTCCCCACTGGTCTGGAAGCTCCTTAGGACATATCACCAGGTCTCTCTGTCCTCAGCCCTTGGACACCTAATGTACCTTAATAAATGTGAGCTTAAAAAATGTGAGCCCTTCATGGTAAAAAGGCAATGCAGTGGCCACCTGGAAAGTCTGATCATAGAAATTTGATGCCATCCCTCTCAACCCCAAATATCACCCCAATCAATGGGCCCATTCAAAAGGATCATGGAGTGGCAGGTCATTCTTAAGAGTCCACAGGCCTAGCACAAGGCTGATTACACAGTAGGCTCTCCTTATTTGCTAAACCTGTCTATTTATAGCCCTTGACTGTCATATGTCTAACTCTCTTACAGCCCACACTCTCAATACCTTAGACACGCCTACCCGGAAATTGTTTTCCACACGCTGAGTGCAGATGCTCTTTCGATAGCTGACGAAACAACGCTGGGAATCTTCCTGTACTAGAGCAACATGGCTGTTCAGTTTCGACAGCAGCACCATCTTGGAAACCAAAGGTTCATGTCTCATTATTCAAATACTCATTTACAAAAATGAATGGGAAATAGAGAAAGAAAATGCTGATATTTTAGTGAGATAAACAGAGAGGTCTCATCAATTTCATAAAATTAGGATGAAAATAGAAATAATTAGGTGTGCTAAAAGTGGCCAGTCTTTGTCCTCAATTGGATGTTCAATGGAGGATAGGTTGATTGTATGTTCAATAATGAAGGAAAAGGACAAATTAAAGAGCACAATGAAATCTGGAAGTGTAGTGTCAAATATAGCATCCAGAAGGCAAGGCATAGTTAGCATTTTTATGATTATTTTTTAAATTTCTGGGAGTCCTTCCATGCCTTAAACAAATAGTATTTAAGTCTATTGTTCGATATCTATCCTTTCAATTTTAATATGTTCTCATGAATGCATTATATATCAAAGCAGGAAACAACTTGGGTCAGATTTGAGATTCTGGAAGCCTTTTCCAGTACCAAAAAACCTTGGGAGGAGTAACACTTTAAGAGGAAATACCCAACTGAGGACAAAGTTCAAAGATTATATCTTGGCTACCGGCTTATTGCCAATAAATTAAAAGCACCCACATAAGAACCCGGAAACACCTGTGTCACCTAACAATGTGTCTTGATTAAGTTACTTCATGCCACAAACCTCAGTTTCTTCATCTGTAAAATGGGGATGATGATAGTAGCTATCTCAGTAGATGGCTGTAAGATACCAAAGAGTGAATAGATTCAATATGCTTAGTCCAGGGTCTGGTACTTCCTCTGAGTTCACAATATAGAAACTGTCGTCTAGGAGGAAGGAGGAATGCTGGAAGCAGCCATGGGAGGAACCAAACTTGGCCTACTTCACAAATTGTCTAGGGCCCCACTGGATCCTGAGCTCTATTAAAAACTCGATGCGGAAACACTTACAGCTTCTATTAACTACTCCCAATCTACCCACTGGGTCATTCTGGCTTCTGCTAGGGTGAGTGGGCGTGTGCTATTTATTCACCTAATGACTCCTTCTGAGTTCGAGAAGTTGGAAACCCTGACGGTTGTTCTACCCGTTACTTCTTTCAGTCCACCACCTCTGCACTCAGGAAGGTGTGTCTTCTGTATTATTGTCAATCTGCATTTTGATTTTTTCAGTTGTCTCAGGCTCCCAGTTCTTTGAAATAGGTGATTACCTCTCTACAATTATACAATCAGAAAAGACTGGGTTTAGGATTCTTGTTAGAAACAACACAGGGTAGGCGAGCTCTGTGTGACAGATGCCCGGCCCCACCACCTCCTGAGAAGCCGGTTCACCACGCTGACCCTCCGTGTTTGTTGGGACTGTACCCTCATTGCCATTCAGATAGCATTCTCGCCTAACTTCCTTAATGGCTGATTAGGGTTTAATGACATGATTTCTTACTGTGTAACATTTATTATTTATTATTATTGCCGCTGTTTATTCAAAAATTTTGAGATGATCTTGTACCTCTCAGGTTGCAGTTCAGACCCCGAATGCCCTCAAAGAGCAAAAGCCCAGCAACAGCAGAGAAGGGGTCCAATGGGCCAGCAGCAGAAAACATGGAAGAAGCAGCAGCAGCAGGGGGAGCAGCAGCAGAAAACATGGAAGAAAATGAAAGATGAGATGATAGAAAAATACTCAAGGTAATGATGGCAAAGCACCCAGCCCAGGGTCAAGAACACAGTGGCAAACAGCTCACTAGTTTACATGTCTATCTTTTCAATCTTTCATGTCCCATCAGGCTGCCCTAGTCTTTTCACTTGTGAAATGATTTGCAGACAAAATCAGTAGTTCCAAATATTTTTGTGAAGCTTTCCTTTTCACAGGCAAGCCTTCCACAAGCATTACCAAAAATGCTCGGTCTGCCAGCACTCCCCATGTGCTCCCCAGCACTTGACCGTGGTCTGCCTGCCCAGCTCCCCACTGTAGTGGCTCTCACTTAACACCACCCGTGGCCTTCTCCAGCTGGTGCTCCCCACCTGCACCTCACCGACTCCCCAAAGGCTCTGAAGTTGTTGATCAGTCTCTTCATCGCAAAAGCCTCTGCCCTGCCTCCCTGCCTGCCTGTACCCACTTTCCCTTTCTTCTTTTTTACAGTTTCTCTTTCTGGACCCTTTTGTTTGCCTACTGCTTTTAGTGGATGTGTTGAAAGATCTGCCAATGGCCGTCAGTCCTTCTCACAGGACATGGCCATCCTTTGCTAAGGTTTCAACCACCTACATATAAACAACTTTCATGTTTTTCTCTTCTCTTCTCTGACCTAGTTTTTGAGCATTGAACCCACATAAGCAAGTGCATGCTGGGCCTCTTCATTTGGGCATCCCACGAGCATCTCAAGTTCAACCGGCACAAAACTGAATTAATGGCTTACACCCTCTCCTCCCCACATCATCTGTAGTTACTCAAACCAGAATGCTGGGTATCACCCTGGATTTCTCATTTCCCTTCCCCTCCCCACCCTTCCTCCTACTACACGTCCCCCAAGTCATAGGGATTCTGTCCTTACAAATCTCTGCTCCTTTCACGATCCCACTGCCTCGGTTGCAACCCTCATGTCTTCCTTGAATTACCTGGGTAGCCTTCTAGTGCGTTTTCCTGACTCCTGTCTTTCTACCTTCAGACCCGTTCTTCTCTGGGATACCTAAAAGGAAGATCGGCTAAGTCACTACCTTACTTGACGTCTAGCCGGCGGCTCCCATTGCCTATAAGGGAAAATAAAAACCCCTTTGCAGAGTGGGCAAGGGGCTCTTTGAGCTGGCCTTCCTATTTCATCTCTACTCTTCTTCCTGTCTCCTGTCCCTCACTCCAACCTAGACCCTGGCCATCAAACTTTTAGAAGTTCCATCCAAAGCATCATGCTGTTCTACAGATTTGCAAATGCAAGTTTTTATTTACATCTCATTTCCACCTACACAAGTGCCTATTTCTTCTTGGAGGCCCAGCCCAAGCGTTATCTCTCTCTTGTCTTCTCAAACTGCCCCCTGCCTGTCCTCTGTCCTCAGAGAGCAGACTACTTTCTCTGATCTGCCACCATATATCTCTGTAAGGTATCTACCACACTTATCTACAGGTCTGTCTCTCTGCTAGACTGAAAACTCCTGAAGGGCAAGGGATAATGTCTTACCAGTCTTTACCCTCACCCTTGCATCCCGGGCCTACCATAAAGCAGGCATTTTTTCCATGTGTGATTAACACATGAACACAGCGCCTCATTATCCTTCTAGTCAACCAGAACGGAAAACTCTGGAAGCCACCTTTGCCACCTTCATGTTCCAATGTCAGTTGCACAGTCTGGGCAACACCTGGCAGCTTCCTAAGCTCTCCACCAGTGCAGAGAGCAGCCAGCCATCATTTGCTGAGCAGGAGTCAACAGCGATCCTGCTGGGGGGATGGCCTTTGCCTCCTTGAGCCCCAGTCCCACACCCCACAGACTGCGCATCATAAAGGTCATGGTCGTGAGAAGGACCATGGGCGGTCCTTATCGATCACAGCATCAGTAGAGAAAAAAAAAGTCCTGCTCTGGGATATGGCGAGACATGTTGGTTTCAAAACATTGCAGATAGTTAAATGAGTAATGTTAATGTGATCTCAGAATAGTAAACACACCCCCACATGGATAATAATATTCGCTGCATTATCTGAAAAGGAACAAAAAGCAAAATTTGGCTGCAAGGACTATGGAAGAGATGTCCGTATGGGTAATTCTAGTTATGTCTGGGCAGGTAAATTGCAAATGCAAAAAATTGCATTTTTTGACTACCACATCCCTCCCCCAATGTGGACACACATTCCCAAATTAAATCTTTCCTCTGGTAGGTGTACAATATGGGAGAAGGGAAGGGAAGGAGGGAGCATAGACTTAGAGGAAGAAAACAAAGGCCTTTGTTTTCTAAAACTGTCACTCACTCTGATTGGGAAAGAATTTCTCAAGAATTGAAAATGTCCTGCACAGGAAGTAATGCTTCATCGCACAGCTGATTATCAGCCTCGTGCTTGTCAGGGATTGGTTTTTCCCTTCTGTGGTGAGAGGATGGTCACAGGGGAGCTTGGACATCTTCCCCATCAGCCTGGTAGTCACTTATGCATATCTAGCACCTATCTTCCAAAATGTTTGAGCACACTGGTGCTATTGCCTCAGACTCACAGGGAAGACTCTTAATGGCGGGTGGGGGTTGCCTGCCATGTCAATGGGCTTCCATGGAGCCAGATCAGTGCCCTCCCCCAAAACTACCACAGCTTGCAGGGAGCGTGTACATGTATCAAGTTAAACAAAATGCACTTTCTTTCACCCTCCAGCTAACTTGCCCGGCCCCTTCTCTCTCTGACACCCAGTTCTTTCCCAACTCTCCCATCCAATCTAGTATCTTAAAAGATCCTTATCCTAAAGAAAACAAGCCAGTCAGCTAATTCATTCCAAGGTGGTGGCTACTCAATGTGTTTACATTTAGAAAAAAGTAAGTACTTTATCCAAATCTCTATGGTAACTTTGGTTGCCATATCTCTATGGTAACTTTACCATTAGAGACTTTACCCAAGTCTCTAATGGTAAAGTTTCTGGCCTTATCATGGGAGTTGGTGGGACTTTCCAGGCCTCTCAAGCCTACTACTTTGGTGACCACCAATGATGAGGATACATAAACATGACCCTCATGCATGACCCTCATGCCTGGGTCATACTTTATTTCCAGACAAGAGGCTGGTAGCTTTCTTCGCAATTATCAAGTTGCCATTATGCAGTGCCTGTCCTAGGTTTTTTTTCAAAAGCACCTAGCAGAATAAGTTAAATCCCAAGTCTCCTTGCCCTATACCCAAAGATCCTTAGCAAATTGCCCTCAATCCTAGACTTCTTAGGAGGATAGGGAGGTTCTCATCACATGAGCCCTTAGATGTGTCATTTTTGAGATTCAACTCATAGGGTAATCTTACAACAGATATATAAGGGTACTCATGCATTCATTTATTAATCACTTATTAAGCTCCCACTGTATGCCAGAAATTGTTCCAGAGAGGCACCAAAAATCAAAATTGACACAAAGTCCCTACCCTGCTTAAGCTTAAAGCTGGAAATTGGTTTAAACTATTTCCATCTGTCTCCAGAAAGCAGAACTAGGACAAATGGGTAGGAGTCTCAGGGAATCAGATTTGTTTCATATAGTATATGACCAAATATGGAATGATAATGAGCTCCCCATCACTGGAGGAGTGTGGGAAGAAGCTGCATGACTGTTTGTTGCAGAGAGATTTGTGCATAAAGCCGGACTACTCATTGCCTTCAATTTTTTTTCTTTTAGCAGCTGGGATCTGTTTTTGAACCAAATCTTACCTTATATATTAGAAAGCAGAGTCACTGTGGTTGGTGACAGATAGAGCTCTAGAGGCCTCCCTGAAAGCTACTCTGTCCATGAAACCCTAGATATCCACAAGCCACTGGATGAGGGGATCACGAAGCTCCCAGCTTACCCTAATGCCCTGGGATCTGTGAAGCTAAAGGACGGCTTCCCAGAGTCTTCCCCTCCCTCTTCCCCACATCCACCTTTTTCTGGGAAGCTGCTGAAGCCAGATAAAAGAGGCAGAGATCCTGGGCATATAACAGGACTTTTAACGAATGCTGTCTGAGGATGTCAATATGAGCCAAAGACTTTTTTGAGCAGACCTGACGATCATAGTGTGGTTCCTCCAGCTCCAAAAAGGGCACATCGCCTGGCATCCTGAACCTTAAGGAAAAGTCCACAAGTTCCAAAGGATGAAAAGGACCCTTGTGGGAAGAGGTCAAAAGACCAGACAGAGAGAAGGCACTCACAGGCCACTCACTGAAACACATAAGAACCCATTTGTACCATTCTCTGGTGACACCACGTGTATTCTTTATCTACTAACCTAAGGCTGACTTCCTAGCAATGGACCCTACCATTGCACGCAGATGTACCATGTTTAACTACAGGATTGCACATTATTCTGCAATCTGGAGCAGGGAGTCGGAGAAGTATTTTCCCTTCAGGTTTCATGCCTGGAAAGTCCCAACCCCTTTTGGCACTATGTGCTTGGGAAGGAAAACCTTCAGCAACTCAGAGGACTTGGGGCTGGCATCTACTTACTGGCTCAGACTGGCGACCTGATGTGGGATGTGGGAGAGGGGAATCTCGCAACTTGAAATAGAGCTCGAGTCCTCCCTGGCATATAGCCACCACACAGAGCTTCAAGTTTGCCTAGTTATAACCTTATCATCCCTCCAGCTAGAATTTTCCTGACAGTTCCAGAAAAGTGTATCAGGACTGGACTCATAGCTTCTAGCTTCATAGTCTAAACTGTGAGCAAAAGTAAGTGAGTCAGCTGAGCTTTCCTTAAACCCATGATTTTCCCAAATGCGTAACATACATGAAATGTGATTGAGGAGGGGGAGAGGTTAATAGGTGTTAGTCAATAAAATTCTGAAGAGCGCTACTTTGGGAAATTTTGGTTGAAACAAAACAAAGTGGGTTTTGAATGAATAAGTGAATGAATGAATAAGAATAGAATGAATAAGTCCCAGGAATGAAAAGCACAGCATAGGAATTACAGTAGGTTGTATTGTAATAGTGTTGTATGGTGACAGAGGTTGGCTAAGCTTCTGGTGGACACAGCATGACACAGACTTGTCAAATCACAGTGTGGCACACCTAAAACTAATGTAACTTATGTGTCAACCATACTTAAAAAAAAAAAAGCAGATTCATTACTGTAGGACTTTTCAGAGTCTTGGAGATGTAAATTGTGACCCTCCAAAAAGATAAATTATACGGTATTTCCCAATTTCATTTGACCTCCAAATAATGTCAGAGCAATCCAAAGCACTCCATTTTCCTGAAACACACTTTGCAAAATGCTCCAATAAGCCGAACACTTAATCAATGATATAACTTGAGTTTTATTTTTCATTAAAGTAAGCCAGTACATCCAAAGTACATCAATGTCTTACCCATCATCTAGAGAGACAGGACTGTACACAGATGATTGTTCACTGACTGAAGCTTCAAACACCAAAGCCATTCGACAATTTTATCTAAAACTCTTTCTAAAGTGTGCTACATGCATCTGTACTTTTGATTATTAAAAACAAAGCAATACATTCTGAGTATAAAAGGGAACACATGCTCATTTTCAAAAGCCTATAAAGAAAAAATAAGGCAAGAGTTACTCAGAAACCCATGGTTATTAACATTTGGCATAAGTTTTCTTATTCTGCATCAAATGTCTGCTGAAGTATTTTTTTTAATGTTTCATAATTTCCTTAATGTTTTCTATATCATCCAACATTCTTTGAAAATATGTTTTAATGGCTCTGACTGTAATAGGACTGTGTCATACTTTTCTTAACCATTACCTTCACTGGATAAATCAGTTGTTTTTGTTATAAGGATAAGCTTTTGCAGAAAGCTCTGTCTCTATTTTTTTTCTTTTAAATAGATTTGTATAAGGGGAACTCATATGTCAAAGTATATAAATATCTGTAGGATCTTGATACATACATATCGCCTTCCAAAAGTTCTGTACCATTTACATACTCCCAGCAATTTGTGTTATTTTACCACACCCCACCAACATTAAATATTATCATTTTTTATAAAAAAACTACTGTTAATTTGATAAGTTTAAACTGCCACAACTGTTTTGACTTTTTACTACCATGAAATTTAAACATTTTTATAGACTAATTTGTCATCAATATTTTCTACATACAATATGCCTATTTTTCTCTTATAGGCTTAATATTTTTCTAATTGATTTGTGTGAATTCTATCAAGATTATTGACTATATTATTTGTGACAAATAATTTTCACAACTTGCTGCTTACCTTTTAATTTGTTCATAATGTATTATTCAATAACCTGTTTTTAAGGAATAAATATGAATATCTATATAAAAATATGGCTCCTCTTCTTTTTTTATTTCTTCCTTTGCTTTCCTGCTTAGAGAATCCTTTCTCATTGAGAAGCCTGAAGAATATTCACTAGATTTCCTCTGGATGTTTTATGATTTTTTAAATCCCCCCCCTTTTTTTTAAATGTGCTGTGCTGCTTGCTTTTAAACTGAATGAAACATTTTCTTAATGACTCAGGGTCATAGTTTTGAACAGCATTTAAAGCTTGGTGCCATGAAACAGAACATCCCCAGGAGCCACTGAAGTAGGAAGAGAAAATTCTTTCCATTGTCTGTGAGCTCAGACTCCTGCGATTTGCTGGCTCTGTGGCTGATTTTCGGTTTTGATCTCTCTCACTCTTTTTTTTTTTTTTTTTTTTTACATTAGGCTCCCAGCTCTCACTTCCTATTGCAGAAAGTTGTCTGCCACTCACAGCACTCCCTACTTTGAACAGCTCATACCCCAAATCACCATATGTGTATTACTGTGGACTAATGATTTGTACAGTTGAGCATGGGTGTGGAAGTCAGAATCATGTCCCTGGTAAGGATGTTTTCATCCTAATCCCTAGAAACCCAGGATATATTATGTTACGTGGGAAGGGGGGATTCAGGTTGCTGATCAGCTGACCTCGAGTTATAGAGGTCATTCTGGATTACGGGATGGGCCCAATGTAATCACAAGTTTCTTCAGAAATGAAAGAGAGGAGCAGAAGTGTTGGAGTGATCTGATGTGAGGAAGACTCAGCCAACCACTGTTAGCTTTGAAGATGGGACTTGGCTACAAACCAAGGAATTCAGGTAGCTGGATGCTAGAAGCTGGCAAAAAAAAGCAAATGGGATCCCCCTGAGAGCATCCAAAAAGGAATATATCCTTCCTAGCACCTGACTGTAGCCCAGTGAGACCCATTTCAAACTTCTGACCTCCAGAATTGTAAGACAGTAAATTTGTGTTGTTTCAAACTACTAAGTTTGGGGTGTCTAGAAATCTCCATGGGTTTAGAGCATGGACTTGATGACTGCCATTTTGACTGCTCTGAGATTTTATCCCTCCCCCCGCCCCCTACCAATTCTTCCTCTCAATTATTTCCACAGTTGCTGGAAATCTAGCCTACATCTCGCTTAGAGACCAGGTGGGGCATTATCATTTTACAGAAGTTGGCCTTGACAAATTATATTGCAGACATTGGGTCAAAGGATGAAGTAGAAGGAAGCTGGAGAGACGAAGTATTTAACAGGTTTTTCAGAGAAATCACAAGGTGGACCGTCTGCCCACTTTGGAAGAAAGAACATCCAAAAAAGGGTCATGACCCCTGACTGGGTGAGAGCATCACCATTTAATCAATGTCTATACTGGCTCAGATAACCATCACTGTCTGTAGATGAATTCCCCTTTGTCTAAAAGACTCAGTAGTTCAAGGGTATGAGACAGAAGGGATCCACTCAGCAGAAAGAGTCCTTGGGAGTAAATTAGGGAGTAAATGCAGTTTGTGCCATCAAGAGCCTTGGATCCAGACCAACTGATAAAGCATGGAGTAGTCCAATAAAAACACAGGTAGTCCTCAAGAATAGTACACAAGGAAGAATAAGGGAGGCTCAGGGAAGTTGGGGCCAGCATCAGGCAGAGAGAATCTGCCTCTGAAACTTGCCAGAACACTTGCCCAGTGGCCTAAATGGAACCTGCACTTAGATAATTTATTGTAAAGGATGTCAAAGAGGAATCTGAATAGTGTGTGTTCTTTATGCCTGAATCCCTAATGTCTACCATAGTGTCCTATGTATTGTAAGTGCTCAATCTTTAAATCCCATTCTGGGTCTAGTAACATAGATCCTGCTCCTTGATAAAAGTTTCCAGGCTTAACATGAAAGGCTCATTCATGCAGCCCTAGCTCAATCTTACTTAGGAAGCCAAAGAACAATGAGGATGTCTTTTATTAATATAATAGAATTTTTTTTTGTTTGTTTCCTAATGGAGAAAAAAATACTGGCTTCCTCTAAGTTACAGATTTGGGATGATATTTGGGGAGGGGGGAAGCAAAATAGTTAAAGATGAAATAATAATAATAGCTTAATGTCATAATTTAATATGTAGTTTTAATAACTGAATGCACATATGGTGTTTAGAGAGCAGTGCCTTGTGTCAATGCCCCCACTAGAGGCTGACTATCATCATGATTCTTCAACATTTTTACATGTTCTTCAATGATTAAAATATAATACCCAGGGGGAGGAGTCAAGATGGCGGAGAAGTAGCAGCTGAGACTACATCAGGTAGCAGGAGATCAGCTAGATAGCTTATCAAACCATTGCGAACACCTACAAATCCAATGGGAGATCGAAGAGAGGAAGAACAGCAATTCTGGAAACAGAAAATCGGCCACTTTCTGAAAGGTAGGACCTTGGAGAAGTGAATCGAAAGCGACGGGAGGATAGACCGTGGGGGAGGGGCCGGCTCCCGGCAAGCGGCGGAGCCACGGAGCACTAAATCGGGACTTTTAAAAGTCTGCTCCACGGAGGGACATCACTCCAGAGGCTAAACCGGGGTGAAGCCCACGTGGGGTCAGTGTGGCCCCAGGTCCCGCAGGGTCACAGAAGGATCGGGGGTGTCTGAGTGTCGCAGAGCTCGCAGGTATCAGAGCGGGGAAGCCGGCTACAGAGACAGAGCCTAGGAGTGAGCTCTCAGCTCGGGGTTACCTTCAACCGGTCGCAGGCTGGGTGAGCTCGGAGCGCAGCCAGAGGCGAGGGAGACGGGAGTGGGCTGGGGCTTTTCTCTGAGGAGTGGAGCCCCGAATCTCAGCTCTTCCGGGCCGGAGACTAGGAGGCCGCCATTTTCATTCCCGTCCTCCGGACTCTACGGAAAGCGCTCAGGGAACAAAAGCTCCCGAAAGCGAAACCGAGCGGATTACTCAGCCCAGCCCCTGGTAAGGGCGGTGCAGCTCTGCCTTGGGCAAAGACAC
>PISX010001942.1:127436-176399 GCA_004024625.1 Mellivora capensis | reverse complement strand
AAAATGTCTTATCATCCTCTTTTAATTGATATCTCGTCCTTCACGTAAATTACATGTCAGACGAACTGTCTATTTTAAGAAGAATATTGATATTTTATTCTCATCCTTTTTTTTCCCGTGGAAGGAATGAAACATTAAAAACAGTGATTATATATGAATCACACCTTATACATTGGAGGTACAGTATAATTAGAAAAATAATTTTACCACCTGTAATACCGTTTTGCAAAACAAATCCATTTCTTACACTGGAGGCTGTGTTTCACACACATAATTCGACTAGATGGTTTGTGAGCGATGCAGACGAAAATCGCCTCTGAGAAAACTCGTTCCCCACGGTACCTGCGTGGGGAGAACTGTCTCTGTCTCCGCCTGCAGAGCAGGTTCACCTGGCTAGGAGAGGACACGTCCACTCAGAAGTCTGAGCGAGATTCCTTGGGGCGGCTGGAACCAAGGCGAAGGCTAAGCACAGACAGGACAATGAGAGCTGGAGCAACGCTGATGAGCTACGGGCTGGGATGCTTGCTTAGGAGGTGGACTCGTGTCCATCTGCGGCGACGAGGGACGGCAACAGAGAACCTCTTCCAGAGAACCAGCTGTGGAACCGAGCAGCAGCCATGCAGGTGTTTGCCTCAGGTGACAAGAGGGTGGCAGTCAGGGAAAGGGGTCACCTGGTGCCAGGGAATCAGAGGGAAATCCCCACAGCCTAAGCACCTGGGAAGCCGGGCCCCGAGTGCTGGTCTTGTGCCCACAGCTTCCCATCACTTCTGCACCTGACCCACACGTCCAGTTCCTAAGGAGCTGTTAGCGGGGATGGCAGGTGCCATCAGTCTGAGTGATCCCGCAGACCCCAGCTGGGCACTGAGGACGGTCTGGCTTGTACTACCCTTGTTATGCAAGCATTACCTGACCTGCACCTCGCCCCTCCTCCACAGCAAGTTCCCTTAGCATGGTGGAGGATAGGGAAGGTCCCTGACCACATGGACTAGAGGGCAAGATTGGGCCCTGACCACATGGAGCATAGGGGAAGGTTTTAGAATCTGAGCCACAGAGGGTCAATCCATGCTTCTCGTTTAGGGGCAACTTAGGGCCAGTCCCTGTCTCCTGCTGCCTGAGCTGCCACCTCCTTAGGCAACAGGGATCACAGTCCCGTAGAATATGCTTCGGAGGGTTGCTGCAGGAAACAAGAGAGCGAGAGCCACTTAAAACCCGCAGTGTAGTGACTGGCATGTCACAGTTTGTTTCTTGTGTGTCTATTTTTACTTTTTTACTTTTCATTCCTGAATCCCCCACACCCAGCACAATGCCTTGCATAATGAAGGTAAGCAACAAATGTTTGTTGAATTTAGTTGACTAGAGATTGGACTCAATTGCAAAAACTCTTGAAAAATGGGAAAGCCACAGTTTTTTTTTCATTCAGATTTGATATCCCCTGTCAAAAGACAGACTTACTGTGTTTCAACAAATGCATATGAAACTCCTTCTAGGTGTCCTGCGGGTGATAGGGACAGAGTTAAATGGGCCTGCAGCCTGTGGGTCATGATTTGGTAGGGAAGGAAGACATCCTAGTAAGTAAATGGCTTCCTGCATTAGAAATGCCAAAGAGGAGGTCTTAATAGGGCAGGCAGGGCATAAAGGGGGCAGGAGTCAAATCCCCCTAAAATCTAAAATCCTTCCCAAGGTGCATAAGGACCCCCCGCTCCCCATCCAGGACCACCCCCACTACCTCTGGAACCTCATCTCCCACCACCTAACCTTTCAGCATGATGTCCCTCCACCCCACTAGCCTTCTTGCTGGTCCTCAAGCACACCAAACAAGGATACCTCAGGGCCTTTGCATTTGCTATTCTCTGCTTGCAATGCTCTTTCCCTCATACCTATATGACTCGCCTGCCATTATGGTTAACATATTATGAGTCAGCTTGACTGGATTACAGGGTGTCCAGATATTTGGTCAAACATTATTCTGAGTGTGCCTTTGACTGGGCTTCTAGATAAGATTATCACTTGAACCAGTAGACTGAGTAAAGCAGACTGCCTTCCCTAGTGTGGGTGGGCCTCATCCAATCAGTTGAAGGCCTGGAGAGAACAAAAGACTGAGTAAAAGGGACTCTCCCTACCTGACAGCCTTGGAGCATAACACTGGATTTTTTTTTTTTTTTCCTGTCTTCAAACTTGAAACTGAAGCATCAGCTCTTACTGGGTCTTGAGCTTCTCTGCTTTTGGATTGGACCTTACACCTGGTTCTCAGGCCTGTGGACAGTGATGGAAACCATGGGGACTGGATCTCCTGCTTGCTGATAGCAGATTGTGGGACTTGTCAGTGTCCCTAGTTATGTGAGCCAATCCCTTATAATAAATTATATATATGGGGCGCCTGGGGGGCTCAGTCGGTTAAGTGTCTGCCTTTGGCTCAGGTCATGATCCCAGGGCCCTGGCATCTCGGGCTCCCTGCTCAGCGGGGAGTCTGCTTCTCCCTCTGCCTCTGCCCCTCACCACCCATCCTCTCTCACTCTGTCTCAAATAGGTAAATAAAAATCTTTAAATATATATATATATATGTTTACACATCTTATTGGTCCTGTTTCTCTGGAGAACCCTGACTAATACACCCCTTCACTTCCTTTACGTGTCGGTTAAGTATTCCCTGCTAAGCTCCCCCAAAATAGCAGCTTCCCCTACACTCCACCACGTGCCTGCTCTTTCCCTTCATACACGACACACTCCCGCAACACATAACACATGTCTTTGTTTACCTGCGATCGTCTGGTGCCATTTCTGGAGTATCAGACCCAGGAGAGCAAGGGCTTTGCCTCTTAGCTCGTTAATACATTCCAGGTGCCTGTGACAGTGCCAGACGTTCATAAATGTTTGATGGACGAATGAATGAATGAATGAATGGTGCCGTGGGAGCTGGGATCTGAAACTTCTGTCAGCAGGGGTTCAACAGGAGGCCCAGAGGGAAAGGGATGCTATCTGTTTCTTCCTGGTCCCATGTTTCAAAAGGAAATAAAGTTTGCCAAACTATACAGATTCCTCAGCAATGAAATGGGTTGTGGAGTTTGGGGCTATTTCTTTTCTGTTTCTTTAGGAAGCTATAAGGAGAGCTCTGTTTATCTTGTTCCCGAGCACTGTAAGGGGTAGGCTGTAAATAGGAAAGAGGACATAAAGCTGATGAGTGCTAACGCTCTCTTCCCCACCGAGGCTTCTGCTCGGGCCTACTTAGCATTTCAATCTATATAAACTCAATGGGCCATATAACCCTCTTTTATATACACTCAGCAATTAACATTATTCTTTAATAGGAAGAAGTTTAGGGGATTTTTTTAAAAGTTGGATTCAAAGTAACATGCTTAATCACGAAAACCCAATGCTAATGAGTGCAGTGGGATTGAAGGCAGTTTGGGAAGTTACACTCAGCACTTTTAAGTGTGTTTCTCCGCGACCTTACAGTTGTGTGCAAAAGAGCCTCCTTTTGGGGCACTTAAGGCCTTCCCTGATTGAACCCTTGACTATGTTTTCCACTCTGCCCCTCCTCTATCTCTCCGGGCTCTTTGCACTCCAGCCACATGGAAATGCTCAGATCCCTTCTCCCACTCTTCAGTGACATGCCTCAGTGGTTCCTCTGACACTGTCCCTTGTGCCAGAGGCTCCAGCCCCCTCTCTCAGGACACCGACCTGGAACCTTTCACCATCTACACTCCACGTGGACATCAGATGCTTTTTCAGTCCTCCAGGCTTACTTGAACTGGAAGTGGGAGGCAAGACCCACTCACAGTATTTCGCCACAGCCAGGGCAAAAGAAGAACCAGCAGTGAAGCCACAGAACCCAGAGAATGAGCAGAAATCCAGGCCCTGCCCACAACTGTCAGTGCCTGAATTCTGCCATGCCAGAAGGGAGACCTCCCCTTGAACTTCTCAGCTAAGTAATTTCTTAACTTCACTTAAATAAGTCAAAAGAACTAGATATCATGTGCTAGAGAAATTGTCCCACTGAGATGCCGAACCCGCCCCTAACCGTGAGATTAGAAGCTTCCAGAAGCAGGCTCTGTAGCCACATAATCCTTGCACCTTCCCTAGTCGTTCCAGACAAAGACTTGTAATTAGTAAGTGCTCACTTAATGCAATTGGATGTAGTCAATGGAATGAAAAAAAATTACTATTTTATTACTTGGCTGTACTCACAGGACTAAAATGCCCAAGCTTTTATTTGATGTAATTACGATCCAGCACCTTCAAGCAATTCTGTGTATAAAAGTTCTGGTGGGGACATTTGTCTTCATTTAAGTGTTTCCACGGGAGAAAAATGTTCAAATGCATTAATGTTTTTGTGTTGAATATGAGATGAAACTCCTAAAGACTAATTTTCCAGATTACTTATTTTATATTTAGTGCCATTAATTCCACATGTGTGAAAAACATATAATTATACCCACACTATTAGTACTGAATAAAATTCTGTATTATTCAAGTGTAGTAATAGATAAATTGGCACTAGACTCATGTACACAAATGAGGCTTTTGAACTTTAGTGTGATTTCAATTATCTTACTTTAGCATCAAAAGTGCTCAGCAAAATGCTTGGATTCTGCATTTGTTAAATATTTCTCCACCTCTACCCTTATTCCAGTAAAACACCACATGATACATTTATGTGGACACAGGACTCCCTGCAGCCTATGAAAAGTATGCATTATTCAGTAAAAGGATAGGAGTAGAAGAGCTGTTCCCAAATACTGAGAACCCCAGTGCTTTGAGATGCTCCTGGAAACAAGAACTGTGTGATCAAATGAGTTTTGCTGGAGCTACACCTGACACCCTCTCTTGAATCCTCACAAGGCATGTTTAAGGCTCTGAGAAGTCCTGCAGTGAGGAAGCCCATGGAATCCTGTTCTAGGCAGCATTCCTCATGCTTTCCTGAGCACAGGTCCCCTTTTGGCTCAGCACCTATCATCTCTGGGAGATGCTGCCGCAACAACTTAATGTTAGCTGGTCTCACCTGCCCGCTTGCAGCTCAGAGGATCTGAGCTACCCTTAGCCCTGCTCATCTGATTCCTCAAATGAACAAGAGCATGAATTTATTATTATTATTATTATTATTATTATTATTTTGGTGTTCGCTTGAGTATCAAAGGAGCAATCTGTCCAGTCCGCTCCATTGAATAGAGTTTCTCATTTATGTTCTTGATCTTCAGACAAACAGAGAAAGGACTATTTTTCGAGCATTCCCAATGCACCAGTGAATATCCTGATGCACATGTCAGCTGGGCTGTCCCAGCTCCTCTGCCTGCTTGAGTGCTACCCTGTGATGAGTGCAATTCCCCGGGCAGGTGCTCACCAACTTGCACTCTCTTCTCTTCACTATGAAATAAAACAAACCCACTGCACCAGGGGCAGCCAGGAAGACTTCCACAGAATGTGACCTTCATTCAACCTGAGTCCCAGTGGAAAAGGAGGATTCAGCTATTCCTTTAAGAAAGGTGTTTGAGGAAGAGCCCCCCACCATGGAGGAAAAGGGCCAGGTCCCTTTTCGTGACCCCACTATGCCATCGTATCTCGATTTATAAAATCATAAGTTTGGTGAGAGAATTAAAAGTGCTTAAAACCGTGCTTGGCACAACACTGGGCTTCAGTAAATGTATTTGCCACTGACCTCATTCTCATTCTTACTCTTGTTGCTGTTATAGGGTCTAATTTGGCCAGAATGTCGAGTTCCTGAAAGCTGCAGGTAAGGAATAGTTGAGGGGAAAAAAGTAAACCGAGCTCAGAAGGGGAAACCGTGATAGATAAGGTGGCGCTGTGAGTAAAGGCGGAGCCTCTGTGCTGGGCAGATCTCCGGCTCCTTGTTCCTAGCAGTCTCTCAATAGCCCTGCAAGGAATGGACCAGCTGCCTCTGACTTCTGGGCACCCTCCCCTGGATTAGGAAGCTGGGTCAAGGCATAGGGGTCTGCATCGATGCTGTTTACAGGGAACTGAGAGCCAGGATGGGGGAGGGCGGAAGTGAGCACACCTTGGGTGAATGGTCCTTGCTGGGCAGAGGAGAGAGCACATTTCTTAGGAAAGTTCGGTTTCACTGAGCTCCCCGACCAGGTCCTCACACGCTTTATTTCCCTCTGGAGAAGAATCCCACCGATGTCTGTGCAGAGATATCCATGAGCCTGCACCTGGAGAGCCTCTTCCAGCTCAGAGACCCCAATGACTCATCTTCCCCTGAACCGGCCCCTGTTGCCCTTTCTCTGTGGGCCACCACCTCCTGCTCAGCACTCGATCCTGGAGAACATTCCCCAGAGCACTTTTCAGATGAAGCCTCTGAGACACACAATGATGTCCGCTCCCTCCACCTCATTCCCTGTCACTGTTCCCCAAACCCCTGCCCTGTCCTGGCTATGGATCGGCTCGGAGTGACAGAGAGCAAGTTTAATGCTGTTCTGGGGTGGAAAAGAAAAACACAGGACGCCTGGGTGGCTCAGTGGGTTAAAGCCTCTGCCTTCGGCTCAGGTCATGATCTCAGGGTCTTGGGAGGGAGCCTGCTTGCCCCCTCTCTCTCTGCCTGCCTCTCTGCCTACTTGTGATCTCTGTCTGTCAAATAAATAAATAAAATCTTTAAAATAAATAAATAAAAAAGAAAAGAAAAACACAAAACAAAGCTGTAACAAACCCCAAACCGAGAATTTGATAGAAGGTACCAGAGATCAAGGCATAGCATTAAAATTCTAAAATGTGTCCTGATCAGAAGCCTGAAGGATAAAACTGGCCCTTCCAGAACACCATGGGTTGGCAACTGAGTGTATGACATAATGGAGTAGGGATGGCTTATCCTGAACAATGATGGGAAAGAAAATATACCAGTGTTCTTCCATCTCCCATTTACAGATAAATTTAGATACATAAAAGCTCAACTGAGATGTAAAAGTTTATGAAAATCATTCAGGAGCTTTTCATGCATTCACTTCCTCACGAAATATTTATATCATGCCAAATATTTGTTCCAAGCACCGTAACTCCCTGTGATGTTCTTATTCATCTTTGTGTCGCGCTGGATGTGGGTGGGGGTACGGGAGGAGACGGTGGCCCATGTAGCAATCACCAGTGATGACTCAGAATGTCAAATGTTACTTCCACGCTCTAGGATTGACTCTTCTCTTGAAAGACTATTGGAAAAGTGAGATATCACTCCTTATGAACGCGGATTTCAAAATCTAGGAAATGGTAGGGGGTCGAGAGGGCCCATGTATTCTTTCTGAGCCTCCTTTTTCCCGTCAGTGGATTTCTTACCCACCATCCCAGGCGCCCTTAAGCTCACTGTCTGTTCTCTAGCACTTTGGACAAAACATGAATACAGAGCTTCCAGAAGTTTCTATCAGAATTGAAACAAGTTAGGGTTTTCCACACATTTTGCTAATCACTAGAGGATAGCAGCTGGAAAATAAATATAGAGAATGCAAGAAGCATAAATTTAGCCCAGCAGGCAGGGGCCAGCCCTCTGACCCCACCAGCCTCCGAGCTCCATACTCTGCTCATTCCTCACTCTGTCAGAGGAGGAACCCCGTTCTGGCACCAATTCGTAGTCACCCTGCCTGGCTTCTTGCTTCCTGGCTCTGTGCCTGGTTCCATGATTGTGGGGGCTGCCGTATAAGAAATCTGCCACCCAGGAGCTGGCCTCCTATTTCCCTCCATGGATGTATGAGTTCCCTATGGCTGCTGTAACAAATTACCACAAATTTAGCGGCTTTGAACAACGTAAGTTGATTATCTTACCGCTCTGGAGGTCACAGGTCTGTAATGAGTCTTACGGGGCTTCTCTCAGGGTATTAGTGGTGTTGCATTCCTTCTCGAGGGTCTCAGGGAAAGTTTGTTCCTTTTCCAGCCCTTTCCAGCTGCTAGAGGCCACCTGTGTTCTTCCATCGAATCAATAAATGTTTGCTTGGAGTATCACACCTCCTTCCCTGACTCTCACCCTCCTGCCTCCCCCTTCTAAGGACCCTTATGATGACACTGGTCCCACCAGATAATGCAGGACCGTATCCCTATTTCTGAGTCCTTAACTTTAATATCATCTACAAACTCCCTTTGTCATGTGAGGTAACCTATTCAGAGGTTTTGGGAATTAGAGCAGAGGCATGGTAGGGGACATATTTCTGCTGGCCACAATAGGCACAATCCAAAAGGAGATACCATTTGTTATGGACTGAGTTTTTGCTATGGACTGAATGTTTGTGTCCCCCTAGAATTCATACATTGCAACACACTCCCCCACTGTGATGGTGTTAGGGGTTGGGGCTTTGGGAGGGGATAAGATTACATGAGATCGAAGTCATCAGAGAGTTTGCTTCTCTTCTCTGCTCTCCTCCATGTGAGGATACAACCAGAAGTCAGCCCTGTGGAACCTGGAAGGTGGTCCTCACCAGAACTCAACCATGCTGTCACTTCCAGCCTCCAGAAATGTGAGAAGTAAATTTCTATTGTTTATAAAGCACTTGGTCTATGATACTTTTTGATAACAGCCTGAATGGATGGACACCATTTATGCTCCTAGAAGGTTCTCCCCCTCCTGCTTTCAGTCATACAGGCAGACCTCACCTTGCCATGAATGTGCTTCTCTACTTTCCAGCATGTCACAAGACCCCTTGTCCTTGGGCAAAGTCATGTGACAAGTTCTCACCAATGAGTTGTAAGCAAAATAATATGCATCACTTCTTGGCCAAAGAAGTGAGTCGAGGTGCAAGATCTTCCAGAACTCTCTTCTGTCTCTGACCTAGTACTCAGGTGGGCAGAGCCCCATGCAGAACATGGTGGATATGTGGTGAGAACCAGTCTGCGCCACAGAAGACAAGATGCCAGGGAGGCCTGGGCACCTCAGTCAGTTAAGCATCTGCCTTCAGTTCAAGTCATGATCCCAGGGTCTTGGGATCAAGCCCCACATCGGGCTCCTTGCTCAGTGGGGAGTCTGCTTCTCCCTCTCCCTGAACCTGCCTCTCTGCCACCTTGTGCTCTCTCTCTGACAGATAAATAAAATCTTTTTTTTTAAAAGATCCCTAGTTAAAATTAATTTTGCATAAACACACCATTTCAAATATTGCATGGGGCATACTTACACTAAAAATATTATAATCTTTTTCTGAAATTTGAATTTAACAGGGCATCCTGTATGTTGATTGGCTAAGTCTGGCAGTCCTAAGTGCCAGTGGGAAAGGAGCCTTTGTTGAGGTGCTGAGATCTGGAGGGGACTTGTCACCACAGCAGAGCCTAAGCCTTCTGACTGCCACAGGCCATTTGTTTAGGTGATGACACCCTAGGTGCCCGGGTGATGGCACTACAACCACCAACAGCAAGTCATACCACCCTTGTGGAGTGTCCTAGCTGGCGCACGGGGCCAAAACCACATCTTCATCCTCAGAACCTGCAGCAGCCTTGGTTAGCAAGAGAGTAGGCAGGTCTGGACCCTACCAAACACTTATATCAATGTATGTCCCCCAAGAAGGTCAAATAGCAATGTTCTTCTCTCACTTTGTAGAAGAAGAAGGCAGGGGAGCGTTCTCAATGTTCAGTCTTCCTCTATGACTGTCAATCTTTTCCCATGATTTTTACTTCCACCTTTGGTGTCCACGGCTGCCTGGCAATGCTAGAATCACTTAGCAGATGAAATGTGAGTTAGCACAACATGATATATTTTGTCAGTTTCGCTTTACTATCCCGGTATTTCATGATGTGTGCAGAGAAGCCCTAGTATAGTGTTTCAAATTAGAAAGCACTTTTATATCAACTGTGTGATGAGCCCTCTTGTGACCCTGATGATGGCCACACTTGCTGTAAAATGCTTTTTAAAGCCACCAAAATTGCATCTGACAGTCAACCGAAGTAAGAGGATTTGTAGCAGTTGTGGGGAAAACAAAGGCACCGGAGGCCTGGGTTTACACCGCGGACCCTGAGTGGTCTGGCTTGTCCAGCTGCTCATTGACCTGGAACCCGGGCCCTGGAAGGAGGGCCCGAGAGGGCTTTGAGTGCTGGGCTCTTCCACGCACAACAGAGTTGCCGGTGCTCACCCCAGTTCCTGATAAATCTATCAGTTACGAGAGCACCAGAGCACATGGTGGGAGGTGTGGTATAGACGGATTCAGCTGGAATGTGCAGACAGCAGGCCCGGAGGGAGGAGCATCACCTTTTGGGATGGGATGTGGGCTGGGTGGTGCTATCGTGTGCGATGCTGTGTCTCGAAGCTGTGACAGAAGGAGCTCTGGACTGAAGAGGTCCCCGCAGCCTTCTTTTGTCAGGATCGGCCCCGGGGCAGGGACATCTTCCGGGAGATTACAGGAGCAAATGTGATGTTGTCACAATAAGCAGATGCGAGAGCTGACATGTCCTAGAGGTTCGAGTTCTCCCTTCCCTCAATTCCGTTTGAAGACTTCCACCCAGCTGTGGTGTCCAGTAAAGACTTCATGTTGAGACGGGGACCTTGAGAAAGACATGAGGCAAGGGATTTAACCCTTCCCTCGATCTCCTCCCTGAAGGAGGCATCCGTCCATGGAAGTTGTGTGCTCCTAGGGCGGGAGCCAGCGGTCCTGGATGAGCTCGTGATCCACTCCCAGGCAGGAGGTGAGCACGTGTGGAACGGCAGCAGAACCGTCCCCTCCGAAGGGCACAACTGACTAGAGACTCGGGCAGGATAGGGATCAGCGGCAGAAGTTCAGTGATCGGAGAAATCAATCAGGTTGGCGCAGACCTGAGTGAGCTGACAAAGGGTGAAAGGCTTCTCTGGCCTAGATGAGCCCGTGATTGAGAGAGAGGGAGGGGAGGGCTGTTTCGGCGGAGTCGGCCAAGGTGCAGGGCGGCGCAGGCCAACTGGAGAACAGCGGCGGGGCGTGCTGTCCAAACCAGGAGAGAGTAATGGACTCCTAGACCTGGGGGGACCGTGTCGCTCGTGTTTATCGGACGTATTTATAAAAATAGCAGGAGCTCTTCTGTAGGCAGAGCCTTCTGTGTGCAGGGAACCCTGCTCCATGCTCTGTACTTTCTTACCTATTCCCTTGAAGAAAGGTCTTGCTGTCCCCTCCATGGCAGTCATTTCTGTGGCACCCCTCGCTGTGCGTTTCCAGACCCCGCCGAGCCATGTTCAAGAGCAGAGCGTCTCTGCTCAAGGGCAGCAGCTCTTCCTCGGGTTCAAAGCACCTCCTCCATTCAGCAATGGACCAGAGAGGGAAAGCGGGTGGATGCTCGATGCAGGCAGATCCGAGTTTGAATTCCTGCTTTCGCAGCTGTGCAGTTGGGGTGGGGTATGCCTGTATATGTGTCCCTCAGCCCCAGTTTCCCCCTTCTTGAAACTGACCTCCTGCTACCTAAGGGTTAGCTGTCATGAGAATTCAACGACATGACACGAGCAAGCAGTCAGTCGAAAGATAGTAATTACCATCGGATTCTGTGACTCCGTGCAGCGAATCATAGCAAACTCAATTCTTCTAGAATTGAAGACCCTACTGTATTCTATATTTTAATTTCAAGGAATTTAAATATTTCTTTTTTTTAATTTTTCTTTTTTAAAGATTTTATTTGACAGAGAGAGAGTACAGCAGGGGGGGCAGAAGAAGGAGAAACAGGCTTCCTACTGATCAAGGAGCCCGATGTGGGGCTCTATCCCAAGATCCTGGGATCATGACCGGAGCTAAAGGCAGATGCTTGACCAACTGAGCCATCCGGGGGCCCCCAGGAATATTTCTTTGAGACAGATGAAGGGACAACAGTCTTCCAATGCCTTCCCTATCCAGGAACACTAACAGGACAGCCCATAACTTCCTACTGGCATCCCTGAACTAATTCTTGATGACCCAACTCTTGCCTTACCACATGTCACCAGCCATCTGTTAAATAATTCCTTCCTGGGGACACTTGGCTGGCTTAATCAGTAGAGCATTCGACTCCTGATCTTGAATTGTAAATTCGAGCCCCATGTGGGGTGTAGAGATTACTTAAAATAAAATCTTTAAAAAATAAAAAGAAAAAGCCAAAAGGTAATTCTCTCCTGAGTTTTGCCAGACTCTCCCGTCAAGTCTACTTGTCTGACCTCTTCTTCTGAAAGGCAGAATGTGTGCCCCTCCCCAGGCTTCTACGGCACCTCCTCCTTGGCATTTCCAATGGCAGTCCCAGCTATAATATCCATTACTTAGATCCTGCAAGGTAAAATATCTAGACCAGAGCATTTGAATCCATGTTAAGTCAGGACTGGATTTGAAGGAACTTCCATTGGTTGGAGGTCCATAATGGCTGGCCAGAGTCTTGCTACCCAAAGTGTAGTCCAAGAATCAGCATCCTGAGCATCCTGGGACCTAATTAGAAATGCAAATTTTCCCAGCCCATCCACCCTCTCTCTTCCCACCCCACCTTCTGCCCCACACCTACTGATTCAGAATCTGTATTTTTAAGAGATCCCCAGGTGATTTGTACATAGACTACAGACTGAGAAGCACAAAGTTAGAGCAGTTCTCACATTTGACTGCACGTTAGAATTAGCTGGGGAACTTTCACAAATGTCCAGGGCCTGGCCCCACTCCCTAGGGAACTGGACTTCTCTGGAGTGGTGCCCAGGAGGGGGTACTTTTTAAAAGGACATGCAGTGATTCTCACGTGCAGCCAGGATGCAGAACCCCTGGGCCAGAGCTCCTTGCGTGGGGTGGGTTTGGCCCTCTACACCAGGACCCCCGTGGGCCCACCGCTGGAGGTGAAACGGCTACAGCTATAGAGAAAGACATGCCCCCAGAAACTGGAGACCTGGGGCGACTTGATCAATTTGTCCTCGTAAACACGCTTCAGCTTATGCAGTCTCATTAAAGTACAGTCACATGCTGTGTTTATAACGACAGAGTTGCCAAAAATGGGCGTCAGTAAAACAAATCGTATTGTCACAATGGTTATTATTATTGTAACAAAACTTTAACATTTCTTACCCCTCTGCCAATGCAATCACAATGCATAATGCATTTGAGATTACTTCCAGCTGTCTCCTATTCTATGAATGGGGACATTTCCGTGCACACAGCATTCAGACGCCATGTACATTTGCATGAGAAGCAGCCATCTTCTCATTCATGAGGAGAGGCTCGTAACTGAGGATGGCCCTTCAGTGGCCACCTCGGGTGGCCTCAGACTTGGCAGGGGCCCCTCTTCCTGAGCCTGAAAGGTCTGTACTCTTGGGTGGTAAGTAAAGTATGAGCCAAGGCAGAAAAGATCTTGACTCCGAAGACTTCATTTCAAGTTCTTATTCTGCTAGCCAGGTCGTGATGGGCATGGTAAACCACATGTCCTTATCTGTCCTGACTCCCCAGAGTGACCATTGTGAGGCTCAGATACAACAGTGCTTAAAAATGAGTGGCCAACAGCAGAAGACTCTAACAATAGAAGAACCCATTACCAAATGCTGTGTTAGTAGCAAGAGCAGTGACCATCGCAATGTTACCACCAAAAGGGAGGGAGAAGAATCTATCTTCAAAACTTTTATGGTTTCCTGTTTTGTTTGTGAAGAGAAAAATGGATGGGTGAATGAGTAGATGGATGGGTGGATGGATAGGTGGGTAGCCGGAGGGAAGGAAGGAAGGGAGAGTGAGTTGGTGGGTAGATGGATGGGTGGGTGGATGGCTAGATGGGTGGATGGATGGATGGATGGATGAATGGATAAATGTTTGGGTGGGGGGAAGGAAGGAAGGAAGAGTTGGTAGGTGGGTAGGTGGATGGATGGATGGATCGATCGATCAATCAGTCGAGTGATAGATGGATGCAATGTAGCCTTGACTTGAAGCCCACCTCCCAGCCTTACTACTTGGCCTCTTATAGCTTTACATGAATCGCCTGAATGGCTTCTGGGTCGAGTACAACCATTCTAGTGTAGCCTGTGAGGCCTTTATCATCTGCCCAAACCTGTCCTTTCTACCTTCACTTGATTCTGTTCTCCCACACTTTCCCACCACTCCACAGCTGGTGATTTCTCATCTCTATTCCTTGGCTCTTCGTGCACTAGAGTCTGCAAGCCAGAGTAGGTGCCAAGCCCAGCTCATATGACTTCTATTTGGAAACCTTCCCTAGTTCAGTCAGTCCAAAGGAATCCCTCCCTCCTTTCCCATCATAGCACCTTATTTGTTTCTATATTACAGACTGTATATCTTTCTACATGTGTGAATTACTTCTCTCACTTAAAGAAGAAGAAAAGAAATAGCATTTACTAGTTACCTGAACCCCCTCATGTGATCCTAATAAAAACCCTGCGAGGGACCTATTATTATTCTTATTTTACCAAAGCAGTGACATAGTTTCTAAGAGGGATACTGACTTCTCGGAGGCATTTCAGTGGTAGAACTGGAATGTGAACCCATGTCTTCTGACTCCGAATGCCTTCCATCCTCTCCAGTGTAATCAGGACAGGTCTAAGCTTCTGGTGGACCCTGTTTACATCGTGGCTGACCCATCAGTACATGGGAGGTCATCTGAGCAATGGGGACAAAGTAACTAGTCAATGAATGTTATTTACATGAGTATCACTCTTTGTCAGCCTGGACCCTACCTGTGCTGAGCTCCGCAAGAAGAAAACCTCAGTAGAAGTTATCGTAAATTTCATAGAAACAACTCTCTTTTCACATTCATTCATCTGAACTTTTAAAATTAAATGTCAAAACTCTATGGTCTGATTATATGGAGACCATTAGCTGGTCAGTTAATGAAAAATGTCCATTAAAGTAGAAAGTCATACATACCTTAAGATCTTCATGTTAGGGGTGCCTGGGTGGTTTAGTCGGTTATGCACCCGACTTGATTTTGGCTCAAGCCATGTTCTAAGGGTCATGGGATCGAGCCCCATTTGGGGCTCCACACTCAGCATGGAGTCTGCTTAAGGTTTTCCCTTTTCCTCTGTTCTCCTTTCTCCCCCCAAATAAATAAATCATTCTTAAAACTCTTCATTTTAATTTAAAACATGTAATACACTTTAATTAACCAAACTTCCGCTTCAGGACTCTTGCCTTATCTTTGAGTATGGAGGGCCCCCAGGGTCTAGTTTCCATATCCACGGTGTTTTGTCTCTGGTTTCCAGTTTGGGTAAGTAACTAGCACTTGGAATTCTTCTGAATGGTTGTCATTTCCCCACCACACCTTTAGCATAATTATCTGACCCACACCTAATTCAACAGCAGTTTCTGGAGAAACTTCCCTTTAGAGCATCCTTTGAAAGCTTTTATCATAAATTTCATAGAAACAACTCTTTTCACATTTGTTCATAGGCTTACATGAAACATGCAGGGTTTGGTTAAATGAGCGCATTAAAATAACAGGAACACTTGAGACAGGAACAAACCAAGTGACTCTTGGTAGGTGAGCAGGTGACCCAGAAGAACACCTGAGAGCAGGTACAGCAAAGAGCAGCCTGGTTATAGGGGCTCAGCGGACCCTGTGCAGCAACTGGGGTGTTTATGTGGGACAGAGAAGCTAATGTTGGTGTACAGATTCGTGCAGTTGACAGAACATCTGTACTTCACTGGGGCACCCTGGGAACAGACTGGCTGCAGACTTCTTCCATTCCACCAGCGAACTGCTGGTGTAGAGACAGGGAGCAGGAAGGGAACCCCTGGGGATTCACTCAGTGTGGGTCCATGGAGCCATATCTCCGCCCCTCCACTTATTGGCTATGTGACCTTGAGCGAGCCACCCTTCCCTTTGGTTAAAATGGAGATGTTGCCCATCTTGCAGATGTCTTGCTGGGGATTGAGTGAGATGGTACAGAGTAGGCACTGAGCACACAGTAGGCACTTCAAAGGCAGGAGCTGAAGCTACAATGTTAATCTTTAAGGTTTCTGTTATCTCAACTGTCATTAAGGGCGTTGAAAGAGAGGTCTCAGCTGTCTTCTTCCTCCTCTGCACTTAGAATTCTCTGAGTACCTTTTACAAAATTACCATTTACAAACCCCTCAGATCCTCAAAAACCCGAGGCTTACCACTTTCCCTGTTTGCACTTGCAAATTGTTTTCCTTTGAATTTGAAACAAAATGCCCATGTTAACATATACTATTAGGACCTGCCACTATATACAAATGGAAGGTCAAACCCCACCTCACCCTCTCTAGTTTCAGGCAACACTCCTATTTTAATTGCAAATCCATAAGCCTCTTTTGTGAATTGCATTTGGTTTTTAAAAGAAGTGGGGTGCGTAAGTCACAGGATCATTGACAGAAACCACATCACAGGGACCTTTGCTAATGCACATAACCGGATAATATGGTAATCAAACCAAATCTGTGGCAAAACACTTTGAAATTTTAAATAAGATCTAATTCACAATTGTTCTAAAATTTATGGTTTATGGAATTTCTTAGCCTAAATCACATTGAAATGTATTCTCTTTGTTTTCCATTTTGGCAGAAATAGGGACTTGCAAGTTAATTTTTCCAAAGATGTTCGATTGTAGCAAGTTGTAATAAAATATGCATAATACATGCTTAATAAAAAGTAACACCTCTGCCACAAATTGCTTCATTGAGATATAGAAACATATTATATAACCCATAAAATGCATACAAGAAATGGAATTAAACAGAAGTTACCTTTATTGTCAGTTTTTATTTCCAGAATGGTCTAAAATTGAAGATAATGATTACCCATAGGAAAAAAAAAAAACTTTTATCAAATGCAAAATCAACATTGTTGGTGGCATTTTCTGACTCATGGGTGGATTTGTGGTCCTGGAGAGGTGCCTAGACATTGTAATTCACAAGAATTATAATTAACAAGGAAAAATTACTCATTTATTTACATTCCCATTTGAACACTAGATAAATTATTTGCTAAAAGCCCCTTAATGATCCCAAAGTACATAATTATCTAGTACATTGGTCCCACTTTCAGAGGATAAAACCTATAGCAAAAGGACTTTTTTTTTTCCCCAAAACTGTTCCCTCACAACTCCTGCTAGACATTTCTTTTATGGTTTTTAAAAGTTATATTGGTTTTTTTAAATATCAAAATATTTTATGCAAAATATTTCATTTTTAAAAAATTCATTCTCGCTCTTGGGAGAGTGTATGTGCAATTGTTAACGATGAACCGCAGATTGCAATAAATTCTGAAATTAACACTGAATATATTTTCATATTATGTTTACATATGGGTAGGTTTTTTTTAGACTCCCTATCTTTTTTAGATTTATGAGATTCTCTACAATAAGATTTTGTGTGAGTATATTTAAATTTCATATGTGTATATATTTATACACACACAGAGCAAGATTACATACTTGCTTTAATTTCTCCCAATCTTAAAAACTCATAAAATATTTAAGCTGTTTCAGGACCAGAATAGAAATGCCTCAAAGTGTTGTTTAAAATTACATCCAACCTTCACCTACCCATGCTAATGAATGGGGCAGTGTGGCTATGAGGAATATCAATCAAAAGTAATCAATGCACAGAGGCTCAATGGTTAACCTTGTTCTCTGCCCACTCCCTCCCTCCCGCGCCCTCCTTCGTGACCTTAACTCCAGCTGCTCAGAAAATGACTCATTGGTCTCTATCCTCATCGCCTGTCATCCGACTGATGAAACTTCCAGTCGGGAATAAAATGCTCCAAGGGTGAGGAGAATGAATAATCTGTAAACTGGGACAAATGACTAAGGGTCAGTTGATTTAAAGGTTTCCGTGCCTTCGTTCATTCAACAAGCATTTATTGAGAACCTAGTTTGTGTAATGCTTTGGCTGTTGTCGGGGCTGCGACAATGAACCCATCGAACATTTTCCCAGCTTTTTAAGGCACGGGTGGTCCAGGAGAGGAGGTGGGCTCTTGAACACATAGCTACAGGATTAATAGCAGCCCTGAAAAGCTGCATAAGAAAAAGCACAGTATACGATGAAAGAAGATACCTGGAGGTCCTAACCTCCTGCTGTGGGATGGAGGTGGTCCGGGAATATCATCTCATGGAAGTGAGCCCCATGCTGGCTGGAACAGGTGGAGGATAGGATTAGAGGGGGTCCAGGCAAGAGATAACAGCCTGGATGAAGGTGCCAGGGGAAGAGGAGGCTTGGGACAGCACAGGGCAGACAGGCAGCCAGCGTGCCTGGGGTACAGATAGCAAGGGGGCCGTGCTACCAGGGGAAGCTGGAAACAAGAGCAGGGATGCTGTTAAGCCACAGTGGAGTTTGGATTTGACCCTGGCTGCCATTAAGGGCTGAAGTGGCATGGACCGTGGCCATATGGATGTGACCACACTTATGTGTTTCAGGGCTGGCTCTGTGTGATGCTGTGTGGAGAATGAATAGGAGGGTTCATTTAGACGTTGAGCTGGAGGCCACTGGGACATTCCAGATGACACATGATGGCAGCCTAGAGCTGCAGAGAGATGGGGGAGTTGGGAAGAACCAACTCCTCTAGAAAAGTCCACATGGGTGAGAGTCAGATCTGCTACTTATGAGGCCATAGGCAAGGGTCACAGAGCCAATGCCCACAGAGTATGAGACCCATCTTAATCACCTGTTATGCACTGAATTGTGCCCCCCCAAATTAATACACTGAAGCCCTCTCCCCCAGCACCCCAGCATGTAGCCATCTTTAGACACAGGTCCTTTAAAGAGGTCATTATGTTAAACTGAGGACATTAGGTGGGCGCTAATTCAGTGTGACAGGTATCCATGTAAGAGAGACACCAGGGGCTTTCACAGACAGAGGGACAATCATGTGAAAAAGCAAGAGAGAGGAACCATCTGAACCCAAGGATAGAGGCATCAGGAGATACCAGCCCTGTAGACACCCGATCACAGACTTCCAGCCTCCAGGAACAGCAAGGAAATACGTCTCTGTTTGATACCCCCCCCCACCAATCTCTGGGATTTTGTTATGATGTCCCCTGCAAACTAACACAGCATCCAAACAAGGTCATGAGTGTGAGATGTGGGCAGAAGATCAAGAACAGTGATGAGCACTTTTCCGTGTCAGCCCATCAAGGTGGTGGCTTTCCACAGGGTTCCTTTAGTGACCAGTGAAACAGGTGTAAACCTTTCCTCATCCATGAACAAGAGAGAAACTTCTCTAGCATTATGGAAGATGCAATACTAATGAGAAGAAACCACAAGGAGGGCCTGGAGTGGCTCCAAAACTTGAGGGAAAATCAGAGGTGAAGGCAGACAATCTCACCTGGAAATTTTATAGGTACGAGTTCACGGGACCGAAGTGGATATAAATCGCTATGCAAATCTGTATCAGGGAAAGAGAAAAAGTGTATGTTTGTGCTGTCACCCATCTCTTCATGGATCCATCCCTCTGTCCACCTCTCTGTCCCTCTTCTATTGTGGCTGCATTCCAAAGTCAGTTGCAGACATCAGTACACGCCACCCCAAAACATGGCAGCTTGCTTATCGTTAACTGAAGACCAGTCTTTGTTTTTGCACACAATGACATGAACATACCTTTAAAAAAATGAATAAATAACGTTATGGAAGTTTTACTGACATACAAGAAGCTGAACGTACTTAAATATACATGTTGGTAAGGTTTGAGGTTTCTACATACTCAGGAGACGGCCTTCCACAATCAAGACAATGAACGCATCCGTCACCCCAAAAAGATTCCTTGTGCTCCTTGATAAGCTCTTCCTCCCTGCCCACCCTAACCATTACAGATCTGCTTTCTGCCACTAGTTGTCTAGAATGTAATATAAATGGAATCATATGGTATGTACTCTTTTTTGCTTTATTTTTTTTTTTACTCAGCATAATTATTTTGAAATTCATCCAAATACTTTACTCATTTTATTGCTGGATGCCATTGAAGAAATACATCACAGTATTTCACCTGTTGATGGAAATTGGGGTTATTTCCAGTTTGAGGTAGTTGCAAACAAGGCTGCAGTGACATTCTCTACAAGTCTGTTTAGATGCTCATGTGCTCCCCTTCCTCTTGGGCAAATCCCTAGGAGTGCCATGTTTGGGTCATACTATTAATTTTTTTAAGAAATTACCAAACTAATTTTCTAAGTAGTTGTACCTACTGGAAAGATCTGAATTTCTGGGTGCACCACATCTTTCATTGCAGTTAGTTCCTATCAGTTCAGCTCTTCTGATGGACGTGTTGTAGTGTCTTTTTGTGGTTTTAATTTGCATTTCCCTATTGACTATGGTCCAGTTCTTTTTGTGTGTTTATGTGCTCCCTGTGTATCTTCTTTGGGGAAGTGTCCATTCACATCTGCTGTTTGTTTGTCTTTACTGGGTTGTCTGGTTTCTTATTGTTGAATGTTGGGAGTTCTTTATATATTCTGAGCACAAATCCTTTAGATCATCCTTCAGATAATGTGGAAACAGTTTCCCCCTGGATAGCAGGTGTCTTTTCATTTTCCTCATATTTCTTTTTTAAGAAGAAGTTTTGGATTTGGATGGCTTTACCAGTCTGTTCTATAATGAATCATGGTTTCGTTACCTTTCTAAGAAATCTTTGCTTTAATCCAAGGTCACATTTTTTCTTCTGTAAGTTTTATAAAGTTTCTGGTTTTACTAAACGTAATGTTATGATATGTAGACCAATATGAGTGTGTGTGTGTGTGTGTGTGTGGCCATCCAGTTGTTCCAACACCGTCTGTGAGAAAGACCAAACTGTCTGGACTCTATTCTGTGCCTGCTGATTGATCTTCATTCCAGTAGTTTTATAGTGAGTCTTGAAGGGAGGCAGTGGTAGCCAGACAACTTTGCTGTTCTCCTAAAGTTTGCTCTCCCAAAGTTCCTTTGGCTTCTCCAGGTCATTTCCATTTCCCTAAGAATTTTAGAATCAGTTTAGCAATTTCTTCAAACCAGCCTTGCTGGGATTTTGGTCTTGTTGAGTCTACACATCAATTTGGGAATGAGTGAATCATTCCAACAGGATGTTCAGACCATTTACATTTAGACCAACAATGTAACTACTGATTTGGTTTAGGTAGGTTTCAGTTGATAAGATTGTCAGTTATTTTTCACCTGTCCTTCTGTGTTCCCTTTTCCCTCTTCTTCTTTTGAATAGCACTTTTGAATTTTTTAATAATTCCATTTAGTCTACCCATTGGTCTATTAGCTTCATCTCTTTGACTTTCCATTTCAATGATGGTTTTAGGGTTCATCTATCGTGGTCTACCTTCGGGAGATATTATACCATATAGTATAAGAACCTTGCAAGAGTATATTTCCATGTCATGCATGGGGTACATACATGACACACAATTTGTGTTTTGTTGCACATTTCAGGTATGACAGAGGTGCGTTGCTGTATATCACAAATATGTGTAGTGTCATACACATATTTTATTTTATTTTATATGTACACTACATTTTTAATATTTTTAATCACTCAATTTTTGAATGATGTTTAAATAAAAACCTACAGTGACCTGTGTAAATACATAAACACCCACTCACTTCCAACCTTTGCATGGTTCCAGATCCCCACCAGGAATCATTCTCTTCTGCCTACCAGATTTTCCTTCACATTTTTTTTTTGTAGTGCAGATCTGCTGAGGATCACTCCTTTCTGTTTAGTATGACCGAAAACATCTTTATTTCCCCTCTGTTTCTGAAAGACGTTTTCACTGGGTTCAGAACTCTAGATTGATTTTTTTTTGCCCCGTTTGGTAGTCTTAAAGATGTTGTTCCACATTTTTCTCACTTGAATTATTTCTGAGAAATGTATTGCTGTCTTTATTTTTGCTCCTTTGTTCACAATGTGCATCTCTGGATGCTTTTAATATTTTCTCTTAATCACTGGGTTTGAGCCATGTGACTATAATGGGCCTTGGCATATTTGTCTTCCTGTTTAATGCCTGGAGTCCAATGACTACTTTTTATGTACACCTTTCTAGTTTTCAACAAGTTTGGAAAATGTGTGATTATTTTTTCAGACACGTTTCTGTTCCCACCTCAGTCCACCTTACTTTGGGGACCCCGTCCATCACCCATACAATAAGCTACGTGAAGTTCTCCCACAGCTCACTGATGGTCTGCTAATGTCATTTTCAATTTCCTCCTCTCTGTGTCACATTTTGAACAGTTTTTATTGCTGTGTTTTCACGTTTACCAATGTTTCTTCAATGTAGACATTGAATCCCATCCGTTTTTTTTTTAATTTTATATACTGTAATTTTATTTTTCCCATCCAGTATTTTTTTTTAATTTTACATACTGTAATTTTATTTTTCATCTCTAGAAGGTCAGTTTGGGTCTTTTTATATCTCCCGTGTCTCTACTGAACTCTGTGGGCATATGGAGTGTGGTTATAACCGTTCTTTTAATACCCTTTCTGCTAGTTCTAGTGTTTGTGTCAATTACATCAGTTTCCATTGTGACTTTTCTCCCCCTAACAGGTGGTATTTCCCTGCTTCTTTGCATGCCTGGTAATCTTTGATCAGATGCCAGACATAATGGATTTTACCTTCTTCTTCTTTTTTTTTTTTTTTTTTTTTTTGACACTGGGTATTTCTGTATTCCTGTAAATGTTCTTGAGCTCTTTCCTAGGACACAGTTAAGGTCCCTCAGCAGAGTCTGATCCTTTAGAGTGCTATTTTTCAGATTTGTAATGTGAGACCAGAGCAATGCTCAGTGCCATCCTCCACTGCCAAGGCAAGACCCTTCTGTGTACTCCACCCAGGGCCCTGTAACTATGCAGTTTCTCAGTATGGCTCATGGAAGCAGCCACTATGCCCAGCCCTCTCTGAAGAGCAAACACTATTATGTATCCTCCAGTCAAAGGGCTCTTTTCCTGGCCTCAGGGAGTTTCAATGCACACGTATGCTGGTCATTCACTTACGTACTCGAGAAGAATCTTCTGCTTATTGTGCAGTTTTCCTCTGTGTCTCTCTGTCCTCTTCAATACTCTGGCCAGTTGGGTCTCCCAGCCCCTTCAGGTTTGTCTCCTTGCCCCCAGGGATGGCAAGCATGGCCTGGATCTCCCTCCCTGCTGTGGAGGCAGGAAATTCACAAGGCTGCAAACCAGGACTATTGTGGGATCCCTTCCTTGTCTTCCATCTTTTCCTGTCCTTCTTTGCCTGATGTCCATTGTCTGGCAACCTCTTGTTTCTACATGTTTTGTCCACGTATTGCTTGTTTTGAGTAGGAGGGAAAATCTGGTGCTTGTCATTCCCTCTTGGCTGGACGTGAATGTTCAGAATAGACCAGTCTTTAGCGAACTTTTTGTAAAAATTTTTGCAAACATCTTCACCTGTGAAACCCAAACTCCTATCAAGCTATAGGTCATTAACGAATGTTTCCCCATGCCCTTCCTGGTAGAACTCTTCCCCCATTCCCTGGAAAAGTCACCATTCTGAATTTTCTCATCATAAGCTAGTTTTGCCTACTCTAGAACTTCACGTAAATGAACTAGACAATATGTACTCTCACTTAGTTCATGCAGCCTACCCTTTCTGAGAGGTGGCCATGTATTTGTTTCAAGGGTTCCTTCTTTCTTATTCTGTTTTATGACTGCATGACTCTATCACAGTTTTCGTATCCGTTTTCTTGTTGGTGGACACGTGGGATGCTTCCATTTGGGAGTGATGACAAATAAAGCTATAATGATGAGTGCGTTTTCTTATATAGATCTTTCTGCAGAGTTAAGTTCCCTATTCTTCCTGAGTAAATATCTAAGCATAGAATCACTGAGTCATAAGGATGATGAATATTTCACTTAACAGGAAACTATCCGACTTCTTTCCCCCAAAATGGTAGTCCATCTTACACGGCCACCAAAAATATAAGAGATTTTAATTGGTCTTCATCCTTGCTAAGACTTAGTAATTTTCAGTCTTTTTGCTTGAAGATTCTAATCAGCCTGCAGGGCAACTCATTGTGGTTTTAATCTCATTTACTTGCCAACTAATGATGTTCAGCATTTTTCCACTTGCTTATTGGCCATTCGTATACCTTTGTGAAGTGTCTGTTCAAATACTTTGCCCATATTGCGGTCACTTTTCACTTTCAAAGTTCCCTGAAAGCCCTGAAATGATAAACGGTCCCCTGGGTTCAACAGTCATCTAGACACACGTGTGGAATTTTGCTCAAGAAATTGCTTGTGAATCCACAGAGGTAGAGCAAGAAACGAGTTCTGTCTAATGTCTTTTCAAGTACGTGACTTGTCACCCTGCAGATGGTCACGGGACACATTATTTAGACACTTTTTCTCAAAGTTTTCAAACTTATATGCAAGTAGAAAGAAAAATAAAACAGATCTTGCTGTGTTATCACCATCCACCTTAACATTTTTTACCAGCATTTCCCTGGTCTTGTTCGAGGTATTACCTTCTGTTTCATGTTTGATAGAGTGTTTTAAAACAAACCCCAGACATAATACAATGTTGCCCATCAATGGAACACCACCTAGACAGGTAGAACTTGAATTCTTCTTTTAGGCTCTTTATTGGGTCAGAAGTAGAAGACCAAGAGCTCATAATAGAAAGAAATCCAGAGCCAACCTTTGCCTAGATTAGAGTATGGAAGCCACATGATCTGAAATAAAATTTCTTGCTTAATTTGAGCCACAAGACCCATGTCTTAGAACTGCTGTCCTAGAAAACCAAATGTTGCCTTTGGTCTTTCCACATGGGAACGCTCTCTCTCCAAATATATATTATTTTTAAAAAGATACACCTAAAAATTCATTGATCCAAAAATTCATGTGAAAATTAAGGCTCATTTCCTTCGCTTTAAGAATGACAACATGCGTTGTCATTTGTACACTGTACATAATTAATAATTAGTGTGTAGTTTTCTGGGTTTACATCTCAGGAGGAAAAAATGACATTCACTATTTCTGTATTATGCATTTTAATAAAAACTGTATCTTTTAAGGTATCCAAAAGTAGAAAATGTGATTACATAAAATGTCTCCTTTCTTTCTCCTGTGGCAGAGTTCTTCAGCCACAGCACTGCTGACATTTAGTCTTAAGAATCCTGTTGTGGGGGTTGTGCTACGCATCATGGATTGTCCAGTGGCATCCCTTGTCCTCTACGCCCTGCAGGCTGGTAGCTGTTCCTCAGTGGTGACAACCAAATGTCTCCAGATACTGCCACTTATCCCTTGGGGGGAGCACACTCCCTGGCTGGGACCCCCTTTTCTACAGGTGTGACCTTTGCATGGTGGCAGGTCACTCAGAGCCTGTTTCCTTGCCTGTAAAACTGAGATGACACCACACAAGAGGGTCACGTGTGTGAACATGCCACATGAAGTGGTAATGCTAACAGGTCCTTCATTAACTAATTAACTAATAACAAAGACACAGCTCTGTCCTAGGCATGGGTGGAAGGGAGGTATAAGAAAATATAAGGAAAGGAACATAAGCAATGTAAAGCAAAAGATGAGAAAGCAATGAGCAGTCATTTGTGCTCTGAATGCTGGTGGGGAAGGGAAGAAAGAATGGGAGTGAGTGTACACCATGCCGTCAGCCCTGGGCCAGGAACTGCAGGGATTCAAATGCACAGAGTGGGGTCCCTGTCTTCTAGGAACAACACAAGATGGCTGGCAACCAGGTCTGTGAAGGCACTGGCCCAGCACCTGGCACCCAGTAGGTGTTCACTATACCAGATGATAAGACTAAGGATGAAGAAGAGCTGGCGGGGCGGGGACGCCTGGATGGCTCAGCTGGTGAAGCATCTGGCTTCTGCTCAGGTCATGATCTCAAGTGTCCCAGGATCGAGCCCCGCATTGGGCATTCTGCTCAGTGGGGAGTCTGCTTCTCCCTCTCCCTCTGCTTCTCTCCCTGCTTGTGCTCTCTCTCTCTTACTCGCTCTCTGTCAAACAATAAATAAAATCTTAAAAAGAAGAAGAAGGAGGAGGAGGAAGAGGAGAAGAAGGGCTAAGGAAAGACAGAGATGATACGTGGCCTTGAAATAGAAGATAAGCCAGCACAGTGTGGTGCGAGGTGGGGTAGTCTGATGGTATCAGAGCCGAGGAAGGCTTCATTTCAAGCCCACCTGTGCCGCTCACTACCTGTGTGTTTGGGACATGTCACTAAACCTCTCTGAGGTTATCAAATAGAGTATTGTTTCTACTGACAGAATTAGTGTATGTACATGCCTAACTCAGTGCTTAGAACACCGATGTCCACAATGTCTTCTGTCAGTGTTGACTCATATTATCGCTTAAACTAGCCACATACATGCAGAGATGATGCATATCCAGAGCCATTCACGGTGACTGGAAACTGGCCGGTGTTTACTGGAAAATTTAATGGGATTATGAAGAGAAAGAGACAGAAAGTAAAGAGAGGTAGCCAGCTACTTCTTTCATCCAAAAGGAGAGGTGAAATTGTAAAGGCATCGCGTGGTTGGAAGGGAGACGTGCTCAAATGTGGGGCATCGGATGTCAGTGGACCAGACGCCAGGGACAGGCTGTCAGACGCTCAAGGCACGCTGGGATCTCTGAACACTGGGAGCTCGGAAGGGCCAACACAAAGCTTAGCTTCAGGGCAGACCGGAAAGCCAAAGTTTGTGGAAAACCAAGAAGTCACAATAATCACATGAAACAGGAGGCCTCGCCATGGGCCTCTCTCGTCTCCCTGGTGGTCTGTCTGTTCCACTCAGTGCCTTTAGGGGGTCTTCTGCAAGCCAAGCTTTGCATTATTCTGCGTTCGTCTCAGGTGAGCCTCTGGGAACCTGTGGTTATTAGTGCATTACCAAGGAAACTCCTCGTCTGAAGTGCAAGCCACCTCTATAGGCTGAAAATCCAAAGCAATTAGCCTCTCAAGTGCCTTATTATAAACTATATCAGGGACACCCACATGGACTCACAGATTAAAGGATGGAATTTCTGTAGAGAGAAGGCCTTCCCCTTTTTTTAGGTTTTTGATTTTTTTATAGAATGCAGGGGATAAAAAAGAACAAACCCACCATAGTAAGACCCATTCCAATTAGCAAATTTGGGCATCACTTTTTAAAAAAAGATTTATTTATTTACTTATTTATTTGAGAGAGGGAGAGAGAGAAAGAGAGATAGAGGCAAGGAGGGTCAGAGGAAGAAGTAGAGAGAGAATCTCAAGCAGACTCCCTGCCGAGCATAGAGCCCGATGCGGGGCTCGATCTCACAACCCTGAGATCGTGACCTGAGCCAAAGCCAAGAGTCGGCTGCTCAACTGACTGAGCCACCCAGGGAACCCCAGGGCATTGCTTTTAATATCTTCTCCTTCATTCTCCAAACTCTTGCTTCACCAAATAGTGGTCTCAAGTGCCAAGCCTGGGAGCAGTTATCCAAACAGAAGCAGAGAGGTCTCTGGGTAGTTAATAATTAGTAGAAATATGTTGTTAAAGCGACGGTAACTGCTCTAGCCTTTGAGGAAGGTAATCTGGTGATATTTATGAAATTTTGAAATACACATACACAGACATGCCACCTTTGGAATCACGTCCTGCCACAGTGAAAGACGGCATCTACAAAACTCTGCATGCTACAGAACATCCAACGGCTGAGAGATGGATGGAGGTTCTAGGGCACACCACGGTGTGGGCTGTTCTAGAGCTATTTTTTTAAAGGAAGTAAAACTGTGTGAATTAGAGCTACGTGTTCTGACCTGAAGTCTTCTTACGGAAATGGCCATTTGCAGAGGATCACGTATAGAATGGTTCCATCTTCGAAAAAGAGAAAAGGGGAACGAAAGGAAAAGACGGTGGGAGCAAAAGAAGAAAGGGAGGGAAACACCTTGATCTTACCACACTGTGCCACCCCTCTTCATCCTTGCTGTGTGAGCCCCAGGGTCCCCTGTGTGTTTGCATTTGTCGGGACCCACTTGGAAATAGAGGTCATTCCAGATACTCTAATCAGAGGGATGCACCACAGTGAATGGCTCTTACAGATGGTAGAAGAAGCCAAGAAACTAAGCAGAGGAAACTATGTAAGCAAGTAAACAGAGGTTAGCAAACAAGGGAGCCAAGTGTCCTCTACTCCCCCGGTCACGGAGACACAGATGAGGTGGGTAGTTAGGCCAAGAAGCATGGGCCCCGCCGGGAGCTAGAACCAAAGAGGATGAAAGGATAGAGTGCAGACTTCTTTGGTCTATAGCATACTAGGTGATTCCTAACATTACCGATGATAATAGCAAAATTAGTCCTACTCATTCTTATCAAGTGGGTATCTTCAACTTTGCTCTTAATACAGTTGACCCTTGAACAGCGTGGGAGAGTCAGAACTCCTCATGTTACTTTTGACTCCCCCTAAAACACTTAACTATGAACAGCCTACGGTTGACCAGAAGCCTTAGTGAGAACAGAAACAGTTAACACATCTCTGCCTATTTCTTGAGCTCCTACTCTGTGCCAGACACTGTTAGCTTTCTGGAAGCCTCATTTCACTGAATCATCACCGCTAGAGGGGAGCCGTTCTCTTCTTGTTTTATGGATGATGAGACCCAGACTCAAAGAGGTAGAACAGTTGGTCTAACACCAGACACCAAGATGTAAAAGATCCTGAGTTTGAAACCAGCTCTGCCCATCACCAAATCCTCCAGCATTCCCCCCGCAGCCCCTGCTGCATATGGCTTGGGACGACTCAGTAGATCAGGTCTTATCCTCACGCTTGGTGTCATCCTTCTAGAACATGCCACAGATTCCCCGGTGCTTCTGCCCTCAAGAGGTGAGATCTGCGTGCGCGTGCTGGAGACCCGATGGGCTGGTGGCCACTTCACCCAAAATGGGAGCAGTGGAAGCCATGCCTAGTGGTTGCAGAGGCCGGGTCATAAAAAGACCATTTCAGTCACTGGAATCCTCACGTTTCCACCCTGGGCTACTCTGCTTCTGTAAGAAGTCTATTTTGAAACCACCATCCTGTGAGGGCTGGGTACTGGCAAGAGATAACCAGACTACTTCATGGGTTTGGGCAATTCCTGGAATGTAGTACCCTTTCAATGCCTTTTCTACGGAGCAAATAAATGATAAATACACATTTCAGTTCCGCCCGTAATGCGCATATGCAAAAACGCCTGGTAAATTGCGTGAAACTGTCCCAGTGTAAAGTTATCTTGAAGGAACTGCTTGAGAGAAAACATCAGTGTTGTGACTCCTGACATTTCCGTGGGAGAAGGAGCTGGAAAGGAGCCATTGAACCTTTGGGGGCTCCACCGACAGCGACTGAGAATATCCCTTCGACGCTCACGTCTGCTGTCTAATCTGGATTCCTGAGTCAAGGTGAAAAACCGAAGGCCACCTAAAGAGCCCAAGGAGATGTTGAGTTTCCCGACCAAGTCTAGTCCTCCCGCCCCCTCCCGTAGATGGTAATTTGGTGTCTGCCAAAGACGGGGCACCTTGCATAGCAAATGCACAGATAGATTTCACTGGGTGATTAGAGTCATAACTGAAAGTTAATAAGCTGAGATCCTGCTTTGTGAGCCTGTGCTCTCAGCCCTGGAGTGGAGTAGGTCAGTGTGGCAGGGCATCCCATGTCTACCCGGCTCCGTGAGCGGAAAGGAACGAAATAAGGACAAGGTCTTCAAGGACCTTGTTAACCAGATGCTTAGTGACAGCCGCTGTGTAGGACTCCGCTTTGCTCGGCGGATAAAAATAGTTAGGCACTTACTGAGCATCAGCTGTGTGCCAGGCCCTAGACTCGTGTATGATCAAGTGGGTGTTGTTACTCCCTTTTGAAGAAGCTGGAGCCCGGAAGACACCGGCCCAAGCCTGTCTTCTACTGAGTGGCAGGGCCATCGCCCTCTGCGGTCCCTTCCCCCAGGGCATCACTCCTCTGCTTTCTTCTCTCCAGGAGGTCAGCAGGAAGTCCCGCTACTGGAACTGGTGGTACCCAGGATGGTAACAGGTGCCACACTGTGGGCCAGCTCTGCGCACTCGGTGGAGATGGTCTCGACACGGAGGTGGAGTCAGAGTGATTTCGTGATTAATGTTTAGGTAGGAAAGCTGGCAGGGAACAGCAGCTTTGAAACAGGCTCCTGCAGCTCACGGATGGATCCCCAGCTACCCTGCCTTGCTAACTGTGTGGTTGTCTTCACAGGGCAACCACGTGCTTACAGGGAACCGTGCATTGTATCCTGTTCTGTGCTTCCTTCCCTTGGGGCGATCTCAGAGCCAGGGGAGCGCTTATATAAAAAACATTTAGGTTAGAGATTTAGAAACGTGTTGGGTCTGGCCATATTTAACCTGCAAATGACTTCCTTGTATTTCTTTAGAAAGCAGTTCTTAGGAACATATTACATATCAGTGTAAGTTTAAAAAAAAAAAAAACCCTTTAGATCTATTTAGGCTAAAATAGAAAGAACAACTGCAGGCTCCTTTTCATTACAAACAGACTTTTTTTCATTTACATCATATGCTCAGACGATAGAGCTGGCCATGATGAGCGTGTGACACCAAGTTATAGCGTCCTAGAGCTACCCCGGGACAACTTACAGCCCAATGGACCCCTTACATCCACAGCACAAAACTTGGGGAAGTAGACAGCAGGAGAGTTTACCATGCCCACTGATCTCTGCTGGAAAAAGCTCCAGAAGGATCCAGGACTCTTCACAGTGTATTAGACCCTGATCTGAAAGCAACTGTAGCAGCAGAAAGAACACAGGAGACCCGAATCCTAGCCTGGTCTTTGCCCCCCAAGAGCTGTTTCCTCCAGCTCCATTCTCCCCTCTAACCTTCATTTCTGTCTGCAAAACGGGGACAGAGAGTAACATTGCCTCCTCTTGGGATGGCCTGGAAAATCAAAGGAGAGAATGAATTCCAAGCCGTCAGCAAGTGCCAGGGACACAGCAAGTCAGCAGTCGAAAACAACAACGCTAGTGCCACCTGCTCTTCCCCCTGCTCTAGGGTTCCGTAAGGAGTCTGCCATTTACTCCCATTCATTGCATGTGGGCAGAGTGACTAGAAGCTTCACTTCAAGCTCCAGGCCCACCCATCACAGGGAGGATGGATGGCAGAGGCTCAGTCACACGGACATTCCATCACGAACACTCCAGCCGGAACCTGGGAACTGGGGAGGGTGCAGACTTCTTCACTAAAGGAAGCTGGTCCGCTTGGCACCATCTTCGCGTAATGCCAGCACCTGCCACTGATCCCCCACTCAGCCTTCCACGTCCCAGATTCTTACTTAACACTCTCCAAAAGGGGCATAATCATTCCTGATTAGGTTACCTAATGGGCTTTTGTGATAATCAAATGAAATAATAGCTATTAATTTAGGTCGTAAACATATTAGAAAAGGGAGAAGATCTAAAATAAGCAGGAGTTAAGCCTTAGAAATAGACCATGGAGGACATTAGGAGAAGGAAAGGAGAAGTGAATTGGGGGAAACCGGACGGGGAGATGAACCATGAGAGACTGTGGACTCTGAGAGACAACCTGAGGGTTTTGGAGGGGAGGGGGGTGGAGGGTGGGATGAGCCTGGTGGTGGGTATTATGAAGGGCACGTATTGCATGGAGCACTGGGTGTGGTGCATAATCAATGAATCTTGGAACACTGAAAAATAAAATTAAATTTTTTAAAAAGCCTTAGTTTTTTTTTAGATCATCGTTACTTTCTTTTTTACTGTTTCCTGTACTTTACAAATTTACCATGAAAAGTATGTGTTACTTTCATAACGAAAAGCAACAATTGATTTAAAAGTGCTTGATAAATGATAAAATCCTACAAACAAAAAACCAGTGTTTACATAAGGAAAAAATGTAGTTTGAGACTTATATCCTCTTGGATTTTAAACTACTTATTTTACTCAGGATCAACATGTACAGTTGGTCAGGTTGTGCACTGCAAAAAAAAAAACCACACCAAGGTAGCCAGTGGGGGCTAGAGCCCAGTAGGTACTCTGTTTGTAAACAATGCGCCCCAGCCCATGACCAAATCTGCGTGAAAGAGCACTTTTTCCTAATTTTCCTAAGTCTCCATAGATGTTCCTTCTGCTCTTTGACTGTCATTCAATTTTAGCACTCTCCCTCCCCTATTCTCCACTCAGGGACACAATGCACCCTACTAAATGTACAGGTTAAATATAGTGCCATGAAATGTCAGAAAAAGGATAGGGAAAGCATTGTTAGAATCATAACTCCAGACTGTATTTTTTCAGGATGGAATCATGGATTCCAGGTAGAGAAGCAGGTGAAGGATTCCCAAGAGGATGCACAGCCTGAGTGGGGGCAGACCAACAGCAGCAAGGGCAGGGTAGATATGCTAGGGGTCTGGGTGTCGGTGCTGAGCCTAAAGCCAGGCCAGTGGGTACAACAACACGGATTAGAGCTATGGGGGTCATGGAAACTCTCCAAGCATAAAAGGAAGGAGATGAAGAGAGACGTGACTAGCTTTCCCTCAGGTGAGGGTCTACCAGCTGTCCGTCCTCTTGCTTGCGCTCTCACAGTCGGAGCAAAATGAAATGTTTCAACCACGGATGATGGGATTTAGATACTGTTAAAAACGAAATAATGTTATACAAATATACAATACAACACAAGATAGTAAGTGACAGCTGGCTCTGTTCCCCACAAATAAGTAGTAGAGACCTGGTGTGGTTGTCGCAGGGGAAGGGACAGACTCAGAGAAGAAAGGAGCCGGGGTGAGTCTGAGCATCCAGGTGGCAGGAGCTCCATGACCACATTGTCACTGGGATGAATCCACTCTAGCCCCTTCTGTTCCTTTCTGGGCTCACCCAGATCAAGATTCAGAAAGAGAAAAAGAATCTTTGGGTCACATATTCACCCACGGGGAAGTGGTGTGAGTGACGGTCCAACAAGACCACCTGCGGTGGGTGGGGGGCACTCCTCCAGAAGGGAATAGGGGTGTTGCTCCCCACAGACAGAACTGCCACAGCGTGCCTAAGAAATGCCTTGGTGACACAGGTTCCAGGCCCAGCTTTTGAGCCCATGTCTTAAAGCCTGTCTGTTTCTGTGAAATGACATTGCACTAGACGAGAAGCTGCACGAGCTTAGCCCATCCCGCGGTGAAAAACTGTATTTGTGAATTCCTTCTACTAATGTGTACACACAACCTACTTCTCTCCTAGTGCAAAAACCCAAGTCCAGAGAAGGCACCAGAAACATGTTCCCCAAAGACTCTGTGTGGAAGTAACGAAAATTAGGATGTGCTCCCAGGACGAGAAATGAGGAAGAAAACCCTTTCTGAGGCTGGGACAACAGAGAGGGGAGTCATGCTCCCTAAAACACGGACATCAGAGTTGCCCAGGGCACTCGCTCCCGGAATGGTAGGAACATAAATCCGAATTTCATCTCTCGGTTTTGTGACTCTGTGCATCTCTGTCTCTACCTTAATACTGCAAAACTATATTTGGATGTTAAAAAAAAAAAACTAGGTTGGATGGGGAAAATAGGCAAGATATAAAATAGTTACTAATTTTAACACATTTTTTATAATGAAGGCGCTGCTTTGAAAATCTTCTGTTTCCACATATGTGGATGATTTAACTTGACTTATTAACTTCAGTAGAACTGGAAGATGTTTTTTACTTCTGACAACTCCTATGTTCTGAACGCCACACAGCTTGGTCTGCAGCTGCTACCACGTGACCACAAGAGGATCCACCTTGAACTGACTTCTTTCTAAAATTCCGGAAATTATGCAAGGGGCTTTGCAGACCCTGCTTCCCAGAACTTTCCACCAAGGCCGGGTGGCCTGTCGAGCCTCCATCAGCTGAATAAGCCTCGTACACACACAGCCTCTGATGCCGGGATGTGATAGGAAAACAGAACCTGGCAGGTACGTGTTTCATGTCAAGAACTTCTAAGAGTAGCAAGAGAATCCCCTGAAGCCCACCAGGGTCTAGCATCACCAAGGAGGGGCTGTGACCAAGTTACACTGGTGCTCAGTCTTTAGCAAGAATCAGAAAGGAAAAAAAAAATGAATTCCTAAAAATGAACTTTTCACCATCATTTGGATTTCTGTTCCCGAAAACTCCTGGAAAGGTAATCCAAGGAAACGATGCCTTCTCTCGGGCCCTCAGAAGTCCACCGGAACCACCTCACGCGTTTTCTGGGCTGGGAAGGTTCACGCAATAGAGTCAGGGATGACACAAGCTTGATTGACATCATTCCCTCCAGAGCCAAATGCTGCATGCCCGTGATGTGCCTGGAACCTGCAAGTGCTGTTGAAATGCCCTGACCTCAAGGAAAGCTACATAATTCCAAGGTCAAGGAATGCCCTTGATGGCTGCATGCCACCCCACACCCCATCCACCACCGCCTTCGCACACTCTGGCTAGACACCCTCAATCAGCACAAAGCATCCCTTTGGGAATTTTTCTGTTTGTGTTGTGGGGAACTAGCCAAACTTAGGGGTAACCTCAGCAAGCTTACTGCCCAGGACCTTCCACATTGCCCTTAAGTCCAGGTGGTGGCTCTGCTTGACCCCGGACCTGGCTCCTTAGGGCCCCGAGGGTGGGAACTCTGTCTCCAGGACCAGGCCACCTCTTGGATCCAGCCTCTTGGGCTCTGGTGAAAGAATGAACGCTCTTTCTGATGGAGCAAAATCAGTGAACGGACAGGCAAGCAGACGAGACAGAGCAGCCAATGCTCTCTCCAGGCAGTGTCTCTGACTCCCACAGATTTCTCTGCCCCTTCCTTCTGGCACCTGATTCCAGCCCAGTGGCTGCCAACCGAGTGTCAGTGCTCCTTGGTAAAGCCTCCCTGCTTGACATGGGGGGGAGGGGGCGCACAGGAAAGGAGCTTCACCCCAGAACTCCAAGTGATCTCCCCGCGGTCACAGGGGAATTCAGCATCCAAACTCCAAGTCTACACTCGAGCACTGACTCTGCTACATTCCCATGAGTTAATACCTGCCTTACCACTAGCTTTTCAAGATGATTATCTATAAAAGCCATGAAAGGGAAAGGGGTCTGTGGGATTGTTGGCACTGAATCAAGGAGGAAAGCGCAGGGCATCAATGAGGGCAGCAGGATGTCTACACTGGGGAAAAAGAAGCATTAAGGTGTATAGCAACATTCTTTCAGTGAGTCAAGATCTGCCATAAACATGCATTAAGGGGTCTCAAACTCAAAGGTTTCCCCGGGGCTGGGTGGGAACAAATATAGTACGTGAACTTATGGATAAGTGGAAAGAATACTGTCCGCAGAGGAGGCATGCCTCATCCAAACAGGGTCTGCGGATGTCTGGCCCCAGGGTCTTTGCAGGTGAGAAATCCAGATGATTCTGTGAAATCTACAACTTAAAAAAATATATCAAAGAATGCACCCCTTAAAACCTCATCTGCTGGGTTCACATTGGGAAGCCAATACATGTTTGTGATTCCAATTGAAATTCAAATTCAACTCCTCAAGCAGGGATGAGTGGTATGGAATCCCAGGGGCCCAGCCAGGAGCACAAGGTTCAGCCTACAAAGAGACACACCTGGGTTCAATGTCAAGGAGCTCTTTCTCCCAAAGGCATCCATCTACCTCAGAAGACAGGGAATGAATTTCTCATCACTGGAGGCATCCAATGAGAAAATGCAGAGATTTGACTGGACGCTGGTAGGTGGGCTTAGGAACCAAGCGTAAAATGTAAAACATCTAATCACAGCAAAGGTGTGCCTGAGCTGTTATTAGGTGCTGGTGTGACTCTTATATTTTAGTTCTATAATGAAGCACAGTAGACTTTACCGGTGTTTCCCAGAGAAGGCTCGGTGTCCGTGCAGAGAGTAAAGGCCAAGATTGGCAGATTGGTGTGTGAAGACAGGGGAGGGGGACCTGTGGGCCCTGGGGCACCCCTGGCACACTCCCGCCTCCGGTCCTAGTGTGGGGGGCTCCCTCTGCCAGTGACGCGGGGCACCCAGGTGTCCCGTTGGCCTCCCTTTCTTCTGCCACTTAGGGTCTTCCTCAAATCCCAGCCTTCCAGGGAAGCAACTCCTGGCCAGCCTGACTGAAAACTGTCAGCCCCCTGCCTCCTTCCCTGGTCTCACTCTGTCTCACCCTAACACTCACCACAACTAATATTGCATGTGGTCATTTATTTATGACATCGTCTTGACCATAAGGAAGTACGCCCCTCGGCCACAGGGACTTTACTCATGCCATATCCCTGCCATTTGGAGGAGCGATGCCCATAGTGGGTGCTCAGCGAATATTTATTGGATTAGCTCATGAATGAATGATTTCACCTGGGCTTTAGGTCCTACTAACATAATTATTTAATTTATAAATTAAATACGAGCAGAAGATGGTCAGGAATGTAAGAAGCGATCTGAAGTATCTTCTTACTTTCAAGAACATTTTGAACTATGATTCTATCTATAAGAATATCTAATGTGGGCCCAGTTTAATTAAATGCCATCACTCACAAAATAGCTATGTGCCCACCTCCCCAATAAAAATATAACAAGCCCCCTCAGTTCCTCACCCCCACCAGCTCCAACCTCCTTCATCCCCAGAGAGATACCAGCTAGCCTAAGTTCTATGTTTAACCATATACTTGTTTTTCTTTACGGTTTTGCCAGGTAGATTTGTGACCCCAAACAACAGACTGTTTATTTTGCTTTTAAAAATCTTTATATAAATGGAGCCAGTTCCTCTGGTTAATGCCCAGTGTTACATTAGTTTCCGGTGTATGATACAGTATTTCAACACTTCCAGTGCTCATCATGGTAAGTATACCCTCAATCCCCGACTCCTAGTTCACCCGCCCCTCCACCGAGCTCCCCTCGGCCAATGATCAGTTTGTTCTCTAGTTAGGAGTCTGGTTTTTGGTTTGTCTCTTTTTTTCCCCCTTTGATCCTTGTTTTTTTGTTGGTTTGTAGTTGTTTTTCAGTAGGCTCCAAGCTAGGCGTGGAGCCCAATGTGGGCTTGAACTCCTGACCCTGAGAGCAAGACCTGAGCTGAGATAAGGAGACTGATGCCTAGCCAACTGAGCCACCCAGGTGCCCCTCCTTTGTTGGTTTTAATTGTGTCTCTCAGGTCTATTCACATTGATGATGTGCTGGGGTGCACTCCTCCAAATTGCCTTGTGGTATCACGTGGTCTAGACATTCCACGATTACTTATTTAGTCTATATTGGATGGACATTCTTGTTCCTATCTCCCAGTGCACTTTTGAAAGGGATTCTCTTCCCCAACGTTACCATTTTTCTAGAGTGAAATGACATTAATGGTCTCAAGAAGCCTCACTTCATAATGATGCCATCCACTAGAGTGGTTATTTAAGTTGAAATAAATTAATTAAAATTGAATAAAATTTCAAACTCACTCTCTTGTTTATGGGAGCCACATTTTAAGTGCTCATTAGCCCCTTGTGGCTAGTGGCTACCATATCAGAGAGGCTGCTAGGGTTTCCATCCCAGCAAGTCCCATGTGACAGCAGGAGTCTAGAGTTTGTCAGGAGGAATTGAAGTGTGAAACCGTAAGATAAGAGAACATCCAGCCTCACTAGGAATTCTAGGCTGCTCAAACCCGTTCACATTCTCACCAACGGGACTGGAGTACCTATTGCTTCTTGATAGGTATTTGCGACTTTAGTACTGTATTTCCAAGTTTCTGTCTTGTGTTTTTATCTTTTGCCTTACGTTTTGTATCGTGTTTAAGAAAACCTCCCCCAAGGTCATGAAGATCTTCTCTGAGTTTATTGTTTGAGTGCATATTTCCTAGACCCTCTTGGAACTGAATTTTGTGTGTGGTGTAGAGACCCATATTTTTCCCTACAGGGAACCGGGTTGTCCCAAATTACCAAATTTAATAATCTATACTATTTCTCAACGCCTGCCGTATCATATATCAGGTGTCTCTATGTGAGTGAGTAACCTCCTGGATTCTCCATTCTGTCCCATGGGTCTGTTTGTCTGTCCCCAGGCAAATACCTTATTTGGTCTTTTATAACTTCAGGTAAGTTTTCTAGTGTGTGCAAACCAAGCTTCCCCATTTTATTTTCTTCTTCTGAAATGTGCTGACTCTCCTTGGCCCTTTCCTCTCCCACATATGTTTCAGAATCAGGTTGTTATCTTAAAAGAAAAAAATCCCCTTGGCATTGAGATCAGAAATTCACTGAATCTATATCCTGGCTTAGAGAATAGCATCTTCCTATATTGACTTTTCCTCTCTAAGAATATATCTTTATTTGGGTAATTTCAATTTCTTTCAGTAGAGTTTCATAATTTGCTCCACAAAGGGATTATCGATATTTTATCAAACCGACTCCTTGAAATTTTATAAATATTTTGCTATAAATAGATTCTGGCCTATACTTCCTAAGAGCTTTTGTTGATTTAAGGAAATGCAACTGACTTTCGTACACGGTGTTTGGTTCTTTTGATCTTATGAACTTCTAATTGATTCTCATGATTTATTTGTGGATCTCAAGAGGAAGAGATTTATGTAGACCATCATGCTGCCTTCAAATACTTATGGTTTATTTCTTCATTTCTGTTGCTTATACTTCATTTCTTTGCCTTCTGATTGATAACCCCTTAGGGCTGGGTTGATTGCTTCGGTGACTATAGGCACCTTCCTGGCTGCCTTGTTCTGGGTGTGAAGAAAATATTTTCCACATGCAATCATGACTTGGTTGTGGTGAACACCGGGTATTGTATGAAAGTGAAGAACCACTGATTTCTACTCCTGAAACCAAGGTTTAGGTTGTACTGTAGGTTAACTAAATAGAATAAAGACTTTAATAAAAAGCATTCAATCGTAAATATGCTATTTGCTATAGGAGTTTTTAGATATCCTTTATCAGATGAAGAAAGTTCTCTCTGTGGTCCAAATTTTATTAGAATATTTTTTACTCCTTTTTTTTTTAAAGATTTTATTTATTTATCTGACAGACAGAGATCACAACCAGGCAGAGAGGCAGGCAGAGAGAGAAGAAGGAAAGCAGGCTCTCTGCTGAGCAGAGAGCCCGATGTGGGGCTCGATCCCAGGACCCCGGGATCACAACCTGAGCCGAAGGCAGAGGCCCCAACCCACTGAGCCACCCAGGCACCCAGAATATTTATTACTTCTTATGAGGAGATGTGAAATTTTATTCGCCAGGTTATCTGCCATTATCCCTATGATCTGAGATGATCATAGGGGTTTTCTCTTTTATTTGGTTAATGTAGAGAATTCCATTGGTTGATTTCTCCATCAAAAGACCAACCTTGCATTCTTAAAGCAAACCCAACTTCTTTGTGATATATGATATATTTTATATGGTGTTGAGCTTATTTTGCTAATAAATTTTGTTCAGCTATAATTCTTTTCTTAGTTGTTCCTAATCTAATTTTGACATCATGGTGAAGACATTTTCATAAAATGAGCTGGGGATTGGGCCTTCTCATTCTCTGTAAGAGTTTGTATAAGATGAAATTATTGGTTTCTTGAATTTTTGATAGAATGCCCCTTTCCAATCATCTGGTCCCACTGCTTTCTTTGTGAAAAGATTTTTAACTACTGATTCAATTTCCTTAATGGTTACAGAACTATTTCCTCTTGAATCAGTTATGATAAGTTATATTTTTCCCAGTATTTTATTCATTTAATTGAGGACTTCAAATTTATTGGCATACATGTTTTATTCATAATACCCTCATCAATTTAATCTCTGCATCATCTTTTTTTATTCCTAAGATAATTTATTTGTGCCTCCTTCTCTTTTTCTTAATTAACTTTGAAAGAGTTTTGTCTATTTTATTAATCATCACAGAGAATCAACTATTGGCTTTGTTTGTCTTCTCCTATTGTATGTTTATTTTCTGTTCCATTAATTCCTACTTTTACTTGTTTTCTTCCTGATAGTTTCCTTGGGTTTAATCAGCTGTTCTTTTGCTCTGTTATTAAATGAATTTCTCATTAATTTCCAGTATTTTTCCTTTCCAGTTTAAGTAGATGTCCCTTTTTTTACTGCCTTAATTCATTCATATACTGTGATATATATACATTCGCTGACCGAGAGTTTTAAGTATTTATTTATTTATTGTGCCAAGAATTGCTTGGGAGTATAATTTTATTTTATTTTTAAAATAGTTTATTTATTTATTTAGCAGAGAGAGAGAGAGAGAGCATGAGAGCACACAAACAGGGGGAGCAGCAGAGGGAGAGGGAGAAGCAGGCTCCCCAGTGAACCAGGAGCCTGACATGAGGCTCGATCCCAGGACCCTAAGATCATGACCTGAGCCAAAGGCAGACACTTCACCAGCTGAACTACCCCGGTGCTCTAGAAGTATAATTTTAAAATTTCAAATACATGACTTATTCTGGTAATATTTTTGTTATTGTTATCTCTAGTCACTGCGATCTGGCCAGAGACAGTGGCCCATCAGGGGCAGTCCTCTGAAATCTGCAGAAGCTGCCTCAGGCGAGAGCAGTGACTCTCAACCTGGATTACACATTGGAACCACCTCAGTATGTCTGTGGAGTCCTGGTGCCCAGGGCGTAGACCTTTCAGGTTATAGCAGAAAGCCTGGTATCACTTGCTTTCAAAACCCCCGGGTGATTCCAGCATGCAGCCAGTTTTGAGAATCATTAGTATACAGGCAGTAAATTTTGAGCCTTTGAAACAATGTATATTCTTTAACTTGGGCAGACATTGGTACCCAGCTCTCCATGTGTCCGTTAGAGCCAACGGGTCAGTTACTCACATCTTCAGTTTCCCTCCCTGATCAATAATTAAGGGAAAGAGAGGCAAGAGGATCCTGTGTATTTCTCAATTAGAAGAAATTGTAGTATAAAGTTTTTCTTTACATTTTAAATCCTGGATACACATTATATTTTATATCCAGAAATATTTGAAATGACTCTAACTTCAGTATATCTATTTTGTCTGTATTAATATGGTATGCCACCTCATGGGAGGGTAATACTATTGTTTTCTTTATAATGTTCCTTGCCTTTATCTCTAATTAAGCAGAGAACTCTTTCACCTTATCGAACTGTACCAAGTTTGAATTTCAGATCAGTACTCATTTCTATCTGTATGCTAATGAAACAGATCAGTGGGGGGGGCTCAGTCCATTAAGCATCTGATTCTTGGTTTCGGCTCAGGTCATAATCTCAGGGTTGTGAGATGGAGCCCTGTGGTGAGCTCCATGCTCAGCCGGGAGTCTGCTTGAGAGTCTCTCTCCCTCTGCCCCTCCCTCCGCTCTTACTCTGTAAATAAATAAATAAATAAAGTCTTAAAAAAAAAATTGTAGAGGTCAGACTCTTCCCTAATTTGAGCTAAATCATTCCAAATAGTCAAAATTGTGATGTGATATTCAGTAGGAGACTCCCAAAACACACGGTCTCAATAAGCCATGTGCCCCCAGGTAGAGGGTCTGGCAATGATCCTGCCTGTACAAAATAAATCAGGTTTGTCCATCTCCAGTTTTAAAAAATCATCAAGGTCCTTACCCAATTGCAAAGCAAGCAAACCCTTCAAAACAGCCACATTTGAGTGCATATTGATGAAAAATAATGTAAATGTAACCCCCACTGATTGCGGGAGCAAAACAGAGGATTGACTGTCTTCCGGGGGCAGCCTCCATGCATTGGTGCTAGCAACATTTCAGGGTTCCCGTCCTCCCCGGGAGACCTCCTCAGACCTGGGGGAAACTCCGCTGGCTGTGGGTAAGCTTGAAATCAGCTGCAGGGAACGTCACTGGTGGAATTATCCTCAAGGATACAATTACTGTGCGAGCCAGCAAGACTGTGTTTAAGAAGTCAGAGTTCAGACAATCCCAAACTTGAAAACGTTTTCACATGCCGTCATTCAAATGCTTCACTTTTTTTTTTACCATTAATAAATTGTTTTCAAGGCACCTGTTGCCAATACTTAATTTTCACTGAGCAGTTTTCTAGAGAACGTGGCCAAGTGTCAGTGTATAGTTCCTGCTTGATGTTGCGTATAATTTTTAGGATATTCTGAATGGCATGTGCTAATTATTTAGTACAATAGCTAATTTTATGGCTCTGAAAGACTGTAACAGAAGGGCTGTAATTACTTATAATAGGAATGTCTCGTTTTTTGTTAAAACCAAAGTGTGGGAGGCAAAAAAGAAAATAAAGGATAATTTTACACTATCCTCGGAAGAATGAAATAGTTAATATTTTCAGGACTTTGTTACTAGTAACACTGGAAGACTAACCATATGTCCTAGACTTCGAAGGAAAACACTGTAGCTTAGCGAAATTTACAGCAGTTTCTAAAATACGTGTTTAGATTTCATTTCCCAAAGCAGAAGAGAATCTGTTTTAAATTGTGTCTTGTGCCACAGTTTCCTGTGTAACGTAAGTGTTCTTAAGAAAGGGGGAGAAAACGTGTCCAGATTTTCCTTAGCTGGAGGGTCTTATTTGAGGTGCATGGGAATGATGACAAAGCTGTCTATCACAGCAGCATGAGAACAATGGGGAATTCATGTGGATGGCATTTCATTCCATTCTCAAGACAGCCTTGTCAGAAGGACAAGAGGGAAACTGAGGCTCACAACTCTAACAGCAGCATCAAGTGTTTTAAACTCACACCTCTCAACGCGGGAGCTCCTCTCCCGGGAATCTACACCCAAAAGACAGTCCCAGATGTGGTCTCCCATTCATGTATCAAACAAGAATGTTTCCCTCAGCATTTTTATAATCATGAAAAATGGGAAGCCATCTGAATATTGAGAGATGGTTTATTAAATTATGACATGCCCAACCCAGGGATTTCAAACTGTCATTAAAATTGTATTTTAATGAATATCTACTGAGAGAGGAGAAATGCTCATGACTTAATATTAAATGCAAAAAACCGAACACACATTTGTAAAAATTATATATGAACTATATATGAACACAGCAAGAAAACTACTTAGAAGGAATACATCTGAATGTTGATAATTTTCTCTGGGTGGTGAGTTTACAGATAATTTTAATTGTCTTAGACTTTCCTGTATCTTTTTTTTATTCTGCAATAAATGTTTTCTAGTTTTGTTCCAAGAACAAAAATAGATATTGTTCAGAAATATAAGCATTAAAAGAGTTATCCTATAGTCAAAAGCAGAGAGCTGAGCCAGTCTCGAAACTTCTCCAGGATCCAATCTTTTTCTAGAATCACAAGGGTCCATGGACTCTTCCCACTCGAGGCCCCTTGGGTGCAGTTCCCCCTCTGTTCCATCTTCTTCCACCCAACCCAGTCCTCCCATCCTGCACTGTTTCCTCAGATTCCAGTCTTCTCCTTTCTGTGCACCCTTCATTCTTGGCTCCTAATCCCATCTTGCCAGAGAGGCCAGAGTCCAGTGGTTGGCAAAGCCTGCTGCAGAGAGAGCATGCAGGAAATGCGGAGGAGGTGGGGAGGGGTCCCTTCTGCCAGTCATTAAGGATTCATACATATTCACCAACCACAGACAACATCTACATTATTAGGTCTGACTGCAAGGTCAGTTCTTTAAAAAAAAAAAAAAAAAAAAAAAAGACGTCCTTATTTATTTGAAAGACAGATTGGGAGAGAGAGCGTGGTGGGGGTGGGGCGCAGAGGGAGAGGGAGAATCTCCAGCAGACTCCCTGCTGAGTGTAGAGCCCGATGCGGGGCCTGATCCCATGACCCTGAGATCATGACCTGAGCCAAAACCGAGAGGCGGATGCTTAACCGACTGAGCCCCCAGGCACTCCTGTAAGATCACTTCTAAATGTGAGGATGAAGAAATTAAAAATGACCTCACCGGCCACAGGAATGCAGACTTACCCATGTTGCAAACATATTCCTGTAAATGATAACTACAGAGGGGGCAGCACATTGAGGTGAGTTAATGGGTGCACCCCACGTGCTCCAGGTAACCGGAAGCCAGACTGGGAGGCTGGAGCCTGGACCTGGGGACAGAGGACAGGCTCTGTCACTGCTTCACTGTGGTGTCCTGATGACAGGGTTCTCTGGACCTCGGTTTCTTTATGCATGACGTAGGAATAGTGTCTCACCAGTCTTCCCTATGGTGTCCTCAGGTAACACGTATTGAGCACCTGCTGTGTACCAGGTGCAAGGCACACAGCAGTGGACAGAAGAGATGAGGTCCCGTGGAGCTGACACCTTAGCAGGAGGAAAGTGACAGCGAATACAGAACACATGGGCGTGGCCTGTGATCACAGGAGGTGGCAGGTGCCTGGAAGTAAAGCGAAGCAGGGGAGAGATGGAGAGACCAGGGAGGGTGGGCGCCCCCTGAGGGCATCAGGGAAGATCTTCCTGGGAAGGCTACACTGACAAAAGACCTCAGTGAGGTGGGCAGCACGGATCCTTTCAAGGCAGGATAGATAAGATCTCTTGATGAACTGGACCATATATAAGAGAAAGAGAGGAATCCAGATATTTGGTGTGGACACAACCAGATCAGGAATGAGAAAGCAATTTACAAACCAGGAAGTGCGAAACAGCACCATGCAAAGGGCCTTGCGCACAGTGAATGTTCAGTGGAGTTTCACTTAATGATCAGCCGTGCTCCCGGAGTTCCCAGGTGTCCCACCCACGAGGAGACAAGTGGGGCTCAGCCACAGCCATGACGACGACGGTGATGATGTGATCTCCCAGGAGCTTCCTGCAGGTGGCAGGTCACTGGTGGGGCACTCAACCCTCAACAGTTTCACCCAAAAATAAGGGTTTGCTTCTCTTGTTTTCGCCTATTACTAAAAAACAACATCACCATATTGCTAATTCCTCTAATTTGATTTCACTTCAAATATGCAGATAGACTTCCACTCAGTTTATTAGGGGAGAAATATGTGGGACAATTGATGCCTATTGACATCTGCAGAGCCTAGGAAGCCTGCCTGCGTTTTCTAGAAAAGCCATGGAAACCCAGAACTCAGGGATCACGCCAGAGCCCACCCTCCAACTCTCATGCCCAGGGCACATGACTGCCCTATCCCACAGGTTTTGCCAGTGGATGGATGGATGAGACCAGAAGGGCAGATGAGGATGATGTGATCAGTTTAAGGAAAAGTGGTACAACGGGAACAGGGGCAGTTTTCCGATATTAAAAACCACATTTCTATGGGAACCTTTTTATTCCTTCTGCTAGGACCTCTTTCCTTCCCCTTCTGATTTCATACAGAAGAACAGCACCACAGCCAATAGAAAAATCCCTCTCTGTAACCCCCAGCATCTAGATTTCATTTTCTGTATCTTTCCCACAAATCACAATCCATTTGCCTGCAAAAATTACTCTGAAAACTTCAATTTTCTCCCTTGTTTATTCCTCCCCATGTTCTAAAGTCACATTACTTGTTGTTAATAAAAATGGTTAAACCATTCAGTTAACTGTTTTATTATCAATTGCTATTTGTTGTGAACAAGACTTGGGTTATTATGTTATTTAAAAAGCATTTAGTAATGTGCTTCTGAAAAACAGCTCTACAAAATAGTTTATTTTAATAGTGCACTAATTATATGACTTTTGAACCCCCAAAACAAATGTAATGATAATACGAAATATGTCAGCCTGCTTTGCCAAATGCAGAAGCCTGTGATGTTTCTTATCCTATGTGCCAATAATATAAATAAGTTTGTTTTGTTAGGCAGGCATCTAACTAGCATATTCACTTCCAAATAGCCTTAATATTTATTATAATGCCAAAGTAATGTCAACATTATTTACAGATTATGAAAAATAATTTAAGGCTTGAGCAAACTTGCTGTTGGACTATAACAAGTTTCCCAATCACAGAAATATTTATTGTGATGCAGTCGGCACACACACACACTACTGTTTCCAATAATGAGCAAATACATTGAAGTTTTAACTGTTTGAAGTCTTGTCAAAATATTTTTCCGTAAGACTGGAATCTTCCGATGTACCGAGTAACACTATTGATTATATTGTGTGGTTGGTAAAACCTCACCTTTTGTATCCAAAATTTTACAGTAAATTGTTAGCTTTCCCAAAGAGCAAGAGCAAATAAATCATTATCCTAAATATAGGCTGTCAGGCTAGCTCAGTACTTAGCACAACCTTAAAAATTAGGCGTCTTATCTGTGCTTTTTGTAGAACGACTACTTTATTTAGCAACGCATTAAAATAAAGACTTCTTGATTGGCTCGGTAGGAAACAAAGGAGGTGAAGCCGAGAGATAAGCCGCATGAACACATCTTAAAAATTACACAACGCGGTGCAATAAAAATGCGTTCTGTTTGGATATTTGGATTGGATATTTGGGATTTTCACGTTTGGTTCAAGGATGAAGGAACTGGTCCCTAAAAAAAGAAGAAGAAGAAGAAGAGGAAGGAGAAGGGGAAGGGGAAGGAGAAGGAGAAGGAGAAGGAGAAGGAGAAGGAGAAGAAGAAAACCAGCTTATCTGCAAGGTGGTGTGAACGGCATCCCGGCCTAACAAGGAAACTAGCCGGCCAGTGTTAGAGACCTGTTAGAAAATGTAGTTTCCTGTTTGGCACGTTTGACTCGCTCCCATCCACAGGGCCAGGGTCGCTGCTGCCCTCCTTTGACTTTCCCATACATATTTTCAGGTTTGTTTGTTTTCCTTTTTCAAGCCTCTGGAGTCACATTCCTTAGCATATAGTTTTCATTTGGTTCAATTCTTCTTTAAGACAGTCCAACCTGTTCAATTTTAAAGATGTCTTAATTAGTCTAATCCTGATTGGGCTCTTTCCAAAGCTCCTGTTGGCAAAGTCAGATTTCAATTAACATTCTGCTTCCATACTGCAAATGCCCTTGCTCAGACTTTTTTTTTTTAATGTGCTATTTTGGATGCTACCTCTCTTCAGCTTTATTCTGCCTCAGAAATCAGACGGCTCCTAAAATGTTTCAAGGCACCAGGCACAGGGAAGCATTCTGGCAAGGGCTGTTCTTTGAAATGCTCAAGAAACATCATTCTGCCGACCAGCCTCTCGTACGCCCAATTGTGAGCTTCAAGACCATGAGGTGTGCACGTCCTTCTGGCTTTTCACAAATCAGGCATCGGAGCCTTTCTCTTACTGGTGGCAGACTTTTTGGACCAAGGATGTGGCGATACCGTCCTGCTTCAGATACACCAACCACTGGGTGGATAGGCATTGAAGGCTTCCAAGCATGTTAATGCATTCAGCCCCCACGTTAATCCTTAAGGTGTTATTTGTGCCCATTTTACAGATGAAAATGCCTCAAATTCAGTGTTTAACTTCCAAGACTACAGAGCCCATCAGTAGCCACAGGAGACTAGACAGTGTTCCATCTGACCATACCGATGTGAGAAAGTAAACACGCTTAATAAAAAAAAAATCAAAGACAAAAGGGGAATATAAGAGTGCTAAGCTTATTGGGCAACAGCTGCACATGAGACCTTGAGCTGAAGGTGATGCCCATGCTTATGTCCATGTAGACACTCTCTCTACTCTTGACTCAGACAGCCTGAGTTTGAGGCCCAGCTCCAGGACCTTGGACAGATGCACCTAATTTCTCGAGACCTCAGTTCATTTACCAGTAACCAGCGGATGCCAACAATGGCTATCTCCTAGAGTGGCCCTGAAGATGCCACGAGGCTCCTCACCTGTGTCTGACACGTGGTGAACTCCATGGCCCCTTGAACAAAGGTTAACTGCACACAGTTGTTTCTCAACCTTAGCACCAAAGACAATCTGAGCTGGATAATTCTTTCCTTGGAGGACTTTCCTATGCAAATGTGGATGTTTTGCTCCATCCCTGGCGTTGACTCACTAGGTACCATAGCATCTCCTCCAGTGGTGACAGCCAAAAGGTCTCCAGGCATTATCAAATATCCCCTGGGGGACAAAGGGAGTGCTGCTCTGATATGATGCCCCAGTGCTGTCCAGTCCACTATGGAAGTCACTAACCACATAAATCTATTGAGCACTTGAAATGTAGCTAGTGTCACACAGTGAAATCATAATCTGGATATACTGGGTTAAGTAAAATACATTATTAAAATAGTCTCACCTGTTTCTTCTCTCTTAAGCTTCCTACTGAGGATCCCACCCCCCACCCCCACCCCGTGATGGTCCTAGGAATGCTGGTCGTAGGTGGCGCTCACTCTGAGTTTCTGACTTTGTGTGTATCATCTCATTTAACCATAGGGGGAAAATCACAGTGAAAATTCCCATGTGACAGGGAGGGAACGGATGCTCACTGGCTGAAGCCACCTGCCTAGCCCCCCCCCCCTCGCTGCTGCATCAGTGCCCTTGGACTCCAAGTTCATGGCCTCAGCTCTCCTGATGTTCGGGATCCTGCTGCTTTGTGGCTTTCCAGCATCTGGTCCTTGGCCCTGGCTCTGAGCTGATTCCTGTGTGTCTGCTGCATTTTCCTCGAAGGAATTCCCTGCTCTGTTCAGTGAATCCTTTCGGGGTTCTGGGCAGATTTTCCCAGCACTGCTGAAAGGTGCAGGCAGCTGCCGGCAGACCACATGCCGCATTGATGAGGTACCTCTTGTAGGTGATGGCCACACTCTGCCTGCAATTCTGGGCACCAGATGTCTCAAGGGGCAGAGCTTTCCAGGAGCAGGTTCACAGAAGCAGGTCACGTCAGCTGATCAAGTGCTGGGTGGTAAAGTGGCTGTGGGGATCCAGGCATTCCACAGGAGGCTGGTGCTCTCCCGGACCACTTCACAGAATGCATGGTTCCTCCACGAAGGAACCTCATATTCACCCTCTCCCCAGATTCCTGTACTAGTCCTTGAGAACCAGCAATGATAGTGCGGTCTTATTGCTCAGATGCCTTTTGGTTGCAAGTAACAGAAACCAGCTCAAGCTGGTCTAAGTAACTCCTAGTCCCCTTTGCTTCCCGAATACTTGCCTTCACCCACTTGGCTTGTCATTTCCTTGCACGCAGCAGTGGGCGCCTGTGTTGTGAGTATCGCACTGATCCCAGAGAAGATGCTCAGTAAATTCCTTGGCCCCTTTCTAGCAGCTTGGGATCCACCAGTGACTAAAACAAGTCCTACCTTCCTAGAACTTGCATTCTTCAGAGGAAGAGACAATAAATCTGGATGTGCAATATGTTAGGAAAAAGAAAAGTCAGAATGGGGTAAGGAGGGGAGAGTACTGGCGGGGGAAGGGGTCAGGAAGGGAGTAGGTCATAGTATCAAAGAGTAGAGTAAGGGCAGTCCTCATAGACAGGAGAAGGAGGCATAAGGGGCTATGCGTGGGAGCCATGTGGTTATCTGGG